>CM055265.1:187742353-187892188 GCA_029237695.1 Conchocele bisecta | reverse complement strand
CGGTCCAATTGCAATTAATGGGAACGCGAATTGCAATCCTGCGCTCCAGGAATTGCAATTCGCCTGTTAAGAGAACCGCAGGCCACTCTGTATGTACCTCCACCAGGAACCACCAGTAGAGAGCCCTGTCTCATAGTCATACAGTGTCTAGAGGTATGTACCTCCACCAGGGAACACCAGTACACAGAGCCCTGTCTCATAGTCATACAGTGTCTAGCGGTACGTACATCCACCAGGCAACACCAGTACACAGAGCCCTGTCTCGTGGTCGTACAGTGTCTAGAGGTACGTACATCCACCAGGGAACACCAGTACACAGAGCCCTGTCTCATGGTCATACAGTGTCTAGAGGTATGTACCTCCACCAGGGAACACCAGTACACAGAGCCCTGTCTCATGGTCATACAGTGTCTAGAGGTATGTACATCCACCAGGGACCACCAGTACACAGAGCTCTGTCTCATGGTCATACAGTGTATAAAGGTACGTACATCCACCAGGGACCACAAGTACACAGAGCTCTGTCCCATGGTCATACAGTGTCTAGAGGTATGTAAATCCACCGGGGACCACCAGTACACAGAGCTCTGTCCCATGGTCATACAGTGTCTGGAGGTATGTACCTCCACCAGTACACAGAGCCCTGTCTCATGGTTATACAGTGTCTTCAGGTAAGTATATCCACCAGGGACCAGTACACAGAGCCATGTCTCATGGTCATACAGTGTCTAGAGGTACGTACATCCACCAGGGACCACCAGTACACAGAGCCCTGTCTCATGGTCGTACAGTGTCTAGAGGTATGTACATCCACCAGGGACCACCAGTACACCGAGCTCTGTCTCATGGTCATACAGTGTCTAGAGGTATGTACATCCACCAGGGATCACCAGTACACAGAGCCCTGTCTCATGGTCATACAGTGTCTAGAGGTATGTACATCCACCAGGGACCAACAGTACACAGAGCTCTGTCTCATGGTCATACAGTGTCTAGAGGTATGTACATCCACCAGGGACCACCTGTACACAGAGCTCTGTCTCATGGTCATACAGTGTCTAGAGGTATGTACATCCACCAAGGACCACCAGTACACAGAGCTCTGTCTCATGGTCATACAGTGTATAAAGGTACGTACATCCACCAGGGACCACAAGTACACAGAGCTCTGTCGCATGGTCATACAGTGTCTAGAGGTATGTAAATCCACCGGGGACCACCAGTACACAGAGCTCTGTCCCATGGTCATACAGTGTCTGGAGGTATATACCTCCACCAGTACACAGAGCCCTGGCTCATGGTCATACAGTGTCTGGAGGTATGTACCTCCACCAGTACACAGAGCCCTGGCTCATGGTCATACAGTGTCTGGAGGTATGTATATCCACCAGGGACCACCAGTACACAGAGCTCTGTCTCATGGTCATACAGTGTCTGGAGGTATGTATATCCACTGTCAGAGGATATACTTACCTCAAGACAATATATGACCATGAGACAGGGCTCTGTATACTGGTGGTCCCTGGTGAATGTACGTAACTCTAGACACTGTATGGCCATGATACAGGGCTCTGTGTACTGGTGGTCCCTGGTGGATGTACGTACCTCTAGACATTGTATGACCATGATACAGGGCTCTGTGTACTGGTGGTCCCTGGTGGATGTATGTACCTCTAGACATTGTATGACCATGATACAGGGCTCTGTGATAGCCCTCATGGTCATGCAGTGTCTAGAGGTACATACATCCACCAGGGACCACCAGTACACAGAGCCCTGTCTCATGGTCATACAGTGTCTTGAGGTAAGTATATCCAACAGGGACCAGTACACAGAGCCATGTCTCATGGTCATACAGTGTCTAGAGGTACGTACATCCACCAGGGACGACCAGTACACAGAGCCCTGTCTCATGGCCATACAGTGTCTAGAGGTATGTACATCCACCAGGGACCACCAGTAGACAGAGCCCTGTCTCATGGTCATACAGTGTCTTGAGGTAAGTATATCCACCAGGGACCACCAGTACACAGTGCCCTGTCTCATGGTCATACAGTGTCTTGAGGTAAGTATATCCACCAGGGACCACCAGTACACAGAGCTCTGTCTCATGGTCATACAGTGTCTAGAGGTACGTACATCCACCAGGGACGACCAGTACACAGAGCCCTGTCTCATGGCCATACAGTGTCTAGAGGTATGTACATCCACCAGGGACCACCAGTACACAGAGCTCTGTCTCATTGTCATACAGTGTCTAGAGGTACGTACCTCCACCAGGGACCACCGATACACAGAGCTCTGTCTCATGGTCATACACTGTCTAGAGATACGTACCTCCACTAGGGACCACCAGTACACAGAGCCCTGTCTCATGGTCATACAGTGTCTAGACATACGTACATCTATCAGGGACCACCAGTACACAGAGTCCTTGCTCATGGTCATACAGTGTCTAGAGGTACGTACATCCACCAGTGACCACCAGTACACAGAGCTCTGTCTCATGGTCATACAGTGTCTAGAGGTACGTACATCCACCAGGGACCACCGGTACACAGAGCTCTGTCTCATGGTCATGCAGTGTTTAGAGATACGTACCTCCACCAGCGACCACCAGTACACAGAGCCCTGTCTCATGGTCATACAGTGTCTTGAGGTAAGTATATCCACCAGGGACCACCAGTACACAGAGCCCTGTCTCATGGTCATACAGTGTCTTGAGGTAAGTATATCCACCAGGGACCACCAGTACACAGGGCCCTGTCTCATGGTCATACAGTGTCTAGAGGTATGTACATCCACCAGGGACCACCAGTACACAGAGCTCTGTCGCATGGTCGTACAGTGTCTAGAGGTATGTACATCCACCTGGGACCACCAGTACACAGAGCTCTGTCTCATTGTCATACAGTGTCTAGAGGTATGTACATCCACCTGGGACCACCAGTACACAGAGCCCTGTCTCATGGTCATACAGTGTCTAGAGGTACGTACATCCACCAGGGACCACCAGTACACAGAGCCCTGTCTCATTGTCATACAGTGTCTAGAGGTACGTACCTCCACCAGAGACCACCAGTACACAGAGCCCTGTCTCATGGTCATACAGTGTCTAGAGGTACGTACATCCACCAGGGACCACCAGTGCACAGAGCCCTGTCTCATGGTCATACATTGTCTAGAGGTACGTACATCCACCAGGGACCACCAGTACACAGAGCTCTGTCTCATTGTCATACACTGTCTAGAGGTACGTACCTCCACCAGGGACCACCGATACACAGAGCTCTTTCTCATGGTCATACACTGTGTCTAGAGGTACGTACCTCCACCAGGGACCACCAGTACACAGAGATCTGTCTCATTGTCGTACACTGTCTAGAGGTACGTACCTCCACCAGGGACCACCGATACACAGAGCTCTGTCTCATAGAGATACGTACATCTATCAGGGACCACCAGTACACATAGTCCTTGTTCATGGTCATACAGTGTCTAGAGGTACGTACATCCACTAGGGACCACCAGTACACAGGGCTCTGTCGCATGGCCATACAGTGTCTAGAGGTATGTACATCCACTAGGGACCACCAGTACACAGAGCCCTGTCTCATGGTCATACAGTGTCTAGAGGTACGTACATCCACCAGGGACCACCAGTACACAGAGCCCTGTCTCATGGTCGTACAGTGTTTAGAGGTATGTACCTCCACCAGGGACCACCGGTACACAGAGCCCTGTCTCATGGTCATACAGTGTCTAGAGGTATGTACATCCACCAGGGACCGCCGGTACACAGAGCCCTGTCTCATGGTCATACAGTGTCTAGAGGTACGTACCTCCACCAGGGACCACCAGTACACAGAGCCCTGTCTCATGGTCGTACAATGTCTAGAGGTACGTACCTCCACCAGGGACCACCGATACACAGAGCTCTGTCTCATGGTCATACAGTGTCTAGAGATACGTACCTCCACTAGGGACCACCAGTACACAGAGCCCTGTCTCATGGTCATACAGTGTCTAGACATACGTACATCTATCAGGGACCACCAGTACACAGAGTCCTTGCTCATAGTCATACAGTGTCTAGAGGTACGTACATCCACCAGTGACCACCAGTACACAGAGCTCTGTCTCATGGTCATACAGTGTTTAGAGATACGTACCTCCACCAGGGACCACCGGTACACAGAGCCCTGTCTCATGGTCATACAGTGTCTAGAGGTACGTACATCCACCAGTGACCACCAGTACACAGAGCTCTGTCTCATGGTCATACAGTGTTTAGAGGTACGTACCTCCACCAGGGACCACCAGTACACAGAGCCCTGTCTCATGGTCATACAGTGTCTTGAGTAAGTATATCCACCAGGGACCACCAGTACACAGAGCCCTGTCTCATGGTCATACAGTGTCTTGAGGTAAGTATACCACCAGGGACCACCAGTACACAGAGCCCTGTCTCATGGTCATACAGTGTCTAGAGGTATGTACATCCACCAGGGACCACCAGTACACAGAGCTCTGTCGCATGGTCGTACAGTGTATAGAGGTACGTACATCCACCAGGGACCACCAGTACACAGAGCCCTGTCTCATGGTCATACAGTGTCTAGAGGTACGTACATCCACCAGGGACCACCAGTACACAGAGCCCTGTCTCATGGTCATACATTGTCTAGAGGTACGTACATCCACCAGGGACCACCAGTACACAGAGCTCTGTCTCATTGTCATACACTGTCTAGAGGTACGTACCTACACCAGGGACCACTGATACACAGAGCTCTGTCTCATGGTCATACACTGTCTAGAGGTACGTACCTCCACCAGGGACCACCAGTACACAGAGATCTGTCTCATTGTCGTACACTGTCTAGAGGTACATATCTCCACCAGGGACCACCGATACACAGAGCTCTGTCTCATGGTCATACAGTGTCTAGAGATACGTACCTCCACTAGGGACCACCGGTACACAGAGCCCTGTCTCATGGTCATACAGTGTCTAGAGATACGTACATCTATCAGGGACCACCAGTACACATAGTCCTTGTTCATGGTCATACAGTGTCTAGAGGTACGTACATCCACTAGGGACCACCAGTACACAGGGCTCTGTCGCATGGCCATACAGTGTCTAGAGGTATGTACATCCACTAGGGACCACCAGTACACAGAGCCCTGTCTCATGGTCATACAGTGTCTAGAGGTACGTACATCCACCAGGGACCACCAGTACACAGAGCCCTGTCTCATGGTCATACAGTGTCTAGTGGTACGTACATCCACCAGAGACCACCAGTACACAGAGCCCTGTCTCATGGTCATACAGTGTTTAGAGGTACGTACCTCCACCAGAGACCACCAGTACACAGAGCCCTGTCTCATGGTCATACAGTGTCTAAAGGTACATACATCCACCAGGGACCACCAGTACACAGAGCCCTGTCTCATGGTCGTACAGTGTCTAGAGGTATGTACCTCCACCAGGGACCACCGGTACACAGAGCTCTGTCTCATGGTCATACAGTGTTTAGAGGTACGTACCTCCACCAGGGACCACCAGTACACAGAGAGAGCCCTGTCTCATGGTCGTACAATGTCTAGAGGTACTTACCTCCACCAGGGACCACCAGTACACAGAGCCCTGTCTCATGGTCGTACAGTGTCTAGAGGTATGTACCTCCACCAGGGACCACCAGTACACAGAGCCCTGTCTCATGGTCATACAGTGTCTAGAGGTATATACATCCACCGGGCACCACCAGTACACAGAGCTCTGTCTCATGATCATACAGTGTCTAGAGGGACGTACATCCACATGGCTGTTTGCTACAATGTGACATTGTTGTTGATATTGTGAACTTGTGCAATGTTAAAGAGGTGTATTTACTCCACAACATGCACACATTATTCTCGTGAAAAGAAAGCAAAAGTTAACTTTTGAAAATCGGTGTGCAAATTGCCAACTTGTTAACAAATCTGAACTTTTTTGTGTTTTTTTGTGTGCTTGAAGTCATCAGAGTTTTGTTAGTAATAACATGTCATGTTTGTTGTTATTTAGGATTTATTTCATCAAGAACTTGGGAATTCAGACATCCAGACAGCTACCTTGTGGCTCAAACGCGCGAGACCCGCCATCATAGTGGAGGAGCTGAGGGTAGAGAAGTTGTATGGTTTGGCAAGGGCGAGGGCGGCGCTGTCCGTGTGTGCCAAATATGTGCATCAGATCATTCACGGGCAAGCCCGATCAATGCCGACTGACATTCGCAAACTTCTCGAGGCAGCACAACTACTGTGTGAAGGGCCCTCACTGTGGCCAAAGTAAGTTGGGTGGTGGCGACCTGGGCCAGATATAGAGCTTTTGACATTGATAAATGTTGTTACTTTATTGAAAAAAACACACCGATGTTTGATAAAAACAAATAATTCATTTTCTGTTTTGGTATAGTATTGAGAATCATAGTTAAACTGCAATATAAATGTGTGTGCGACTAGCGCAGTCTGGTGACTCGTGTAATGATTTTGCCCTGATACAGACTGCTTGCATACTACGGATTATCTGTCAGTTTCATTAGGTGATGGTCTGTCTTAGGTCTGCTCTATGTAAGCTGACCACAATGTGGGTGGCAGGTGGGAGCATGCGATGGGTAATTTAACGATCAGGGTTCTTCCTTACTGGAATTCCAAATGGAGACCTGATTTGGCCCTCACATACGTCATTGGCATTTTGTATGTGACGGTTGAATCTGGTTATACTTGGTGTGGTATGGATCTGGCACCAGGTCGGGTTATTCTAATTTCAGTGCTGAATATATTTTTTCTCGATTTAAATATTCCGTTCTGATTTTGGGATTTTCCCCCCAATGCAACAGGTTAAAACGGGATCGAACCCGTTTGCCCGGCCTTACATGACCTTAGCTGTTGATAGGCCGTTAAACACCACAAATACCATAAGCCCCCTTTCTCCTATAGCCTCCCGCTATAATCACGGCGGTTGGCAGTCTGTGTCGGGACATGAGCTGGACAGGCCACAAATGCCATAAGCCCCATTTCCCCTATAGCCTCCCACTATAATCACGGCGGTTGGCAGTCTGTGTCGGGACATGAGCTGGACAGGCCACAAATGCCATAAGCCCCATTTCCCCTATGGCCGCCCCCTATAATCACGGAAGCTGGTTGTCGGTGTCAGGACATGAGCTGGACAGGCCACAAATGCCAAAAGCTCCATTTCCCCTATGGCCGCCCCCTATAATCCGCCCCCTATAATCACGGAGGTTGACTGTTTATAATAGGACATGAGCTGGACAGACCACAAATGCCATCAGCCCCATTTCCCCTATAGCCACCCCCTATACTCACGGAAGCTGGTTGTTTGTGTCAGGACGTACCTGGTGAAGTGTCTGTGTCGGCGCTATGGGGTGGACGTCTACCAGAAGGTCTGTCACAGTCAGCTCCACTACCTCCGCTGGATAAAACTGGCACACTTGGACCGCGACCAGGTACACAAATATCGCAAATCTGCATGTCCTCTCATTATTGTAGAGAAATTATGAGTTCTACGCTGTTCGAATGGACTTGTGTCCACATAGACTTGATCCCTTATAATATTTGCTATTCAGTCTGATTCTTGAGGCCGGCTCAGCAACATCTAATCTCAGACTATGTGACTTATATGCAATTAACCACAAAAGTGTTTACTGTATTAATTATTAAGATTATTACCTGGTGTCTACCCTGCTATATTATGGACTTAGACCCCTTCTTCCACTGACCATTTCAATTGCCTATTCTTGCCTCAAATGTGACATATCTTTAGACTCGGGAGAACACTACATGTCCGATTCTACTGATTACATTACAGGTCATTGTTTTATGTTACAGTCATTGCTTTATGACGTTTGTCATTTTATGATAATTTTTAATTATAGTTTATACACTATATTGGAGACTGTCATGCAGTTCTCCCAGTTTTGACAGATGTGGTTTTGTGGTGGCAGGCCTGATCTACATGTAGGTCAGTGTCCCAGCTAGCGAGAGTGCATGATCATTTTAGATATGCTAATTTTGACAATGGAATTATTGGTTAAATTATATAGTTCAAAGGTCGCGGGAGCAGGGAGTGACATCCGCTGTCCCGGGAATTCAGTTTTGCACAATGCGTAGTCGGCGTGGATGTTTCTGAGGATTCTTACATAATTATATAATAGCGACTGGCTGGAATACTTCTGACTTGGATAATTACTCATTATTAGATTTATCATTATAATATAGACCGTGTGATATGGAAGGTTATTATTATTGTGAATGCTCAATGGATATCGTTATAATTTAATGATCGAGAATTATTCGATTTATGCCGTGTGAAAGGCTTAGACATCCAGATTTGATATCTACTTGACGACAAAAGTGTTGCCCGTTTCTACGGATTATATTCCTTTGTTGCAACATTTCACGCATTTAATTGGAACCAAGTGTGTACAATTTGCCACAAAATGGATGTGCGAGCCAGTTCGAACAGTCGGAAGCGCAAATCTGCGGACGTGACATTGGATCGGGTTGAGGTTCCGCAATCTAATATCTCGGCGGAGGTAGATCCAGTTTACGACATGTCACTTCCCGAAAACTGGAGCGTGCAGAAGTTAAAATCTGAACTACGGCAACTGGGAATATCCCCAGGCCTTCGACAGAAAAAATGTCGTTTAGTTCACCTATATCGGTCGGCGACATCAAATTCAAGATCAACAAGCAGTGCGGTTATATCAACAGCCATAACCTCTAACCAGCGCGCTGCGGTTATATCAACAGATGACGTCATTGCGCTGTCGGTTGCGCAGACATCGCACAGAGGCAGTAACCATGGTCGCGGTGTCGCTTTATCTGAGCATGCGCAATCGCACACAGTACAGCGCAGTGAAACCGAAACTAGACTTCGGGAATCTCCGGGTGACAACAACATCGCAGATCTGCATGCCAGTGTGTCTGCTTTACAGCAGACCGTCGCGAAACTTACTGATAACATGGATATACTTATACAGCAAAATGTGCAAACTAATTCGACATCCGCACACATTCATTCTCATGTCGCACCGGAGTTACCATCCGTGTCTAGCCAGCCAGTGTTAGCAGGTGCGTCTTTCATGGAAGGTAACTTATTCACGAACAGTACTAACAACAACAACGATGTCAGTTCCATAAACTTAGAAAATGCTCGGTCCACATACGGGTACACTGCTGAGGCATTGCCTTTCGTAGAAACAGTTCATCCTAGTGTCAAACGAAACATTCAGGAAGGTAAAGACGTGAATTTGGCCTCATTGTTGATACCTTATTACAATTCAGTCGGACTCGGTACCCGGTGGTAACCAGAAACCGGACGTTCGCTTAAACACAGAATTAAGTTTGCCACAATTCATTCAGGCATTCGCCGTCTATAAAAACATCATGTGCCAGGTGCATCCTAATAGGCGACCAGAATTAGATCTGTATGAGCGTCATATAATTGACATGGCATCCAGGTATGGGGGTCACGGCTTTTATGAGTACCACAAATCTTTCTCGGCACAGGCTGCGGCACATCTCCGCTTCCATGGCGTGAAAATAGACTGGTCAGTTAGGAATAATAGGTTGTTTTTTCAAATTACAAGGCTAATTGTTGCTCCGAGTGTGGTAGCACACTGTACATGTTGCAGTTCTGTCCGTCACAAACCCATGCTTTCTCTGGTAGTACAATGGAACCGTACAATAAGGCCAGTAGAGTTACCACGACTGCTGGTAGTTTTGCCAACCGTGCAAATTCCACCAAAGATCTTTTGGGTCGCACACGAGTGATTCACAATGGAAACGAGATTTGTAACAATTTTAACACTATGCGTGGTTGCCATGCGTCTCAATGCAGACATGTGCATTTGTGTTTAGTATGTAAACAGAGTGATCACTCTAAAATGAATTGTCAGAATTCAAAAAACTGCATGACGTGGCCAGGGACAGAAAATACCGAGCCTGAGATAGTGCCTAGGAACAGCCCTATAAATGTTATAAAATTGAGGTTTGAGTTGCTGCATCATCCGGATAAGAACTTCACTAACTATTTAATTGACAGATTTTCAGAGGGATTTGAGACTGGTTTTAAGCATTTACCTGCATTACCGTATGAGTGTAAAAACTTGTTGTCTGCAATTAAACAGCCTGACATTACTTCACAGTTGATTCAATCAGAATTAGTTAAAGGATATTTGATCGGCCCTTTTGATAGCATTCCATATCTACATTATCATATCAGCCCAATTGGCATTGCTGAGAGGAAGTACTCTGGAAAAAAGAGGTTAATTGTGGAACTTCTCAGCACCTCATGATAATTTATTACATCCCATCCCAGTTTAAATGACCTTATTGATAGGGACGAATACTCCTTGACATATGTCACCATTGACCATGCGATTAGAATAACTCAGCGATTGGGAAAGGGGAGTAGATATTGTAAAGCTGACATTCAAGATGCCTTTAAACAGGTTCCTGTCAAGAGGGAGTTGTGGCCTTTTCAGGGTATCAAGTGGAACAATAAATATTACTTCTACACCAGATTAGTGTTTGGCAGTCGATCTAGTCCTAAAATGTTTGATTGTTTGTCTCAATTATTTGTTGGATCCTGCAAAACAATTATGGAATCAGTCATTGTTTACATTTGCTGGACGATTTTCTCACAATCAATTCTCCATCCGATGATGCCGATCATACTATGTATATTTTGCGGTTGGTATTTGAGCAACTTGGTATACCGTTATCACCCACAAAAAACTATGGGGCCAGTTACGGTTATTGAGTTCTTAGGAATTATATTAGACAGTGTGATGGAGGCACGGTTGCCGTTAGAGAAAGTGCAGAGAATCGCAAATTTGTTACAAACATTCTCAAGAGGAAATCATGTACAAAGAGGGAATTATTAAGCCTTCTAGGACATCTCAATTTTGCATACCACGTGATTTATCCAGGTCGTGCATTTGTGTCATACTTGATATCGCTGTCTTCTTCTGTCAGTAAATTGCACCATTATGTTAAAATCACGACAGACTGTAGATTAGACATTAGTATGTGGTCTAAATTTCTTCATGAATGGAACGGTATTTCAATGTTCATGAATGATGAACTTACAATGGCTGATGATATGCAGTTTTTCACGGATGCTACACCTCGAGCATATGCAGGGTATTACTGTGGGAAGTGGGTTTCAAGGGAATTTCCTGCTTTTATTTCATCGGAAGTCGTGGCATCTATGACTCTGTATGAACTCTATCCGATAGTCATGGCAGCCGTGCTGTGGGGTGAAAAATGGACAAAGAAGAGAATTGTGGTGAATTGTGACAATTCAGCCACTGTGGACATCATCAATAAGGGTCGATCTAAGATTCCATTCATTCAAAAGTTTGTTCGTAGGTTGATCTGGTGCGCGGCAAAAGGTCAGTTTGTTATTATCGCAAGACATATAGCCGGTAAATCAAATGTTATTGCTGACGCGTTATCACGTTTTAACATGTTGCAGTTTAGACGTCTTGCACCAGAGGCAGACACTGTTCCAGAGCGGTGCCTTTCGGTTTCCAAGCTGCAGCTGAATTAGACCTGGAAGTCACAAATCTTTGGTCAGCATCTATTGCTCCAAATACTAAATCAGCCTATCAGACAGGCATGCAGTGTTTCACGCAGTTTCTAACAATGTCCGGTTGTATTACGCGTCCAGGTACGTTACCCATTCTAATGAAGGATGTTCTCATTTATTTTGTGACATTCTGTTACAAGTCACTGCAGCTGCAGCTGGCTACAATTAAACTATATCTGGCAGGTATTCGTTTTCACTATCTGCAAGCAGGCATGAGCAATCCTATGTCTTCCATGGATAGACTACAATGTGTTCTACGTGGTGTTAAACGTAGTCAAGGTTCGAAGACGAGGTTGAGACTGCCTATAACTTTTTCAATTCTGAAGCAGATGTGTGACTTATTACATGCGGGAGTTTTTACCCCAAACTTAGATTTGACGTTACAATGTATGTGTTCATTAGCCTATTTCGGCTTTCTTCGCTGCGGTGAGTTCACTGTTAAAGCTCGGAATGATGATGTTTATTCATATTTGAAATGTCAGGATGTGTCGTTCTTGACAGATCATTCTATGTTTTGTCTTACGCTACCTACTTCCAAGACTGATCCGTTCAGTGTAGGCGTTGATATACCGATATACAGAAATAACTCCATTAATTGCTGTCCAGTGTATTTGATGGAACATTATTTGTGCCTACGCAGAGAGCAGCTTACATCTACTGCGTTTTGTTATGATATCTCGCCACTATTCATAGACGTGGATGGCAAACCGTTCACTAGGACGAAGTTTCTTTATTATGTGAAGCAAGTTTTATGCAGACTCGGTTATGACGAGAATAAATATAGTGACCATTCATTTCGGATTGGTGCTGCAAGCAGTGCAGCAAAAGCTAACATTGAAGATCACATGATACAAACTCTCGGTCGATGGTCTTCATCATGCATACCAGGTACATCAGAGTTGCACGCAGTGCTATACAAGCTGCACAGGCCCGGATGTGTCATTGACTTCGTACAAGGTAAACAATACTGTGGATGTGATAGTTCGTGCATTTTTTTTTAACAGCAGGTTACACACAGATGTCATATTTGTCTACATGTTCTTGTTGGGTACAACAAACTATTAATTAAGTTTGTTATGAGTACACGCACACTTCGTACAAGGTAAAGAATACTGTGGATGTGATAGTTCGTGCATTTTTTTTTAACAGCAGGTTACACACAGATGTCATATTTGTCTACATGTTCTTGTTGGGTACAACAAACTATTAATTAAGTTTGTTATGAGTACACACATACCTAATTAATTTCTCCTCTTGGGGGCACTCATTGCTATTTTTAGTTTAAAAAATATCAATTCGTTTTGGACTATTTTGCCCCCTTTTCGATAAATTAATTCATATGTACATTTATGTGCGGCATCAGTTGAAACATTTGCCAGACTTGTTGATACATCATTCACTCGCCTGAAGCGACTCGTCCCAGTACGTACTCTCGACACGACATTCTGTACGCTGTCTCACCTCATTATCGGCTCGCCAGTCGGTACACACTCGACTGCCCTGGACGACCCACCTCTCTATAGTCCGAGTACGCTCGACTCGCCAGTCGGTTACGCTCAACTACCCTGCACCACATTCCTCATTATAGTCGGTACGCTCGACTCGCCAGTCGGTACGCTCGACTAATTTCGACGACTCGCCTCTTTATAGTCGGTACGCTCGACTCGCCAGTCGGTACGCTTGACTCGCATTCGAGTTAACTCAACTCAGATCTTTCTAGTCGTCCACTTGATGCACATCCTAGTTGTTAACTCAACTCAGCTCTTTCTAGTCGTATGCTCGACTCACCTCTTTCTAGTATTTCACTCAACTCGTCACCCTCTAGTCGTTTCACGCGAGTTACTAGCTCTACACATTCACTCCGCCATAGTCGTGCAAGAGAATAGCTACTACATACGTCTCACCTCTTGCT
The DNA here is from genome assembly GCA_029237695.1 of Conchocele bisecta. NCBI lineage: Eukaryota > Metazoa > Mollusca > Bivalvia > Lucinida > Thyasiridae > Conchocele > Conchocele bisecta. The sequence goes on along the minus strand of CM055265.1, from coordinate 187,878,614 downwards.
CAGAGAAATCTGGTCTGGCACATGCGAGTCTGATGAAGCACAACACCAAATAGCAGGTAGCCCCCAATGAGGAGCCAAATATGTTAGATATGTATGTTTATATATATAGAGTACCGGTACTATGTTAGCTTAATAAGATATTTCATGTTTTCTATATACAGTTGCATGATGGGGGGATTGGTTGGTCAGAGGGATGGAGTGGGGTTATTGAGTATTTCAGATAACTGATAAAGGAAGGACAAGACAAGTTACAGCATAATGATGATCTTCCTGCAAGTTTAGGTAATAGTCAATCGAGTAATCTGGTAATAGTGTATAAATGTCCAAAAGTGGTTTTGTAGTATTCCCTGGAACGGCTGGCTTACATCTGGCGACTTTTTCCGGCACTGTGTGATATTACAGGTGCTGGAGGGGCCAGACCTGTACGTCGTTTGTGGCCACACCTACACCCAGCTCCGAGAGTCATTGACACGCGTCATTCTGGGCGAGTCCATTGACAACCTGCAGGAAACACTCACGGTATGACAATGGAGGCTAGTGTCATTTGGTATCAAGTTTATCAGGCAAGGCTAGGGAACATATAGAGAATACCAGGCTAGTGTATTTTGATACCATGTTCATCGGGTAAGGCTAGGAATTGTGTAGTAATATCTTTATTTGACCAAATATTAATTGTATTGTGAAAAGGAGATTTCCCTATGATAATCTAACTTGGGCCGAAATGGATGATGATGACTACCGGGTAGCCTATTTCATCAAAATTGCGAAGGTTACTTATCTAGAAAAGTATACTTTGAGGGAGGAATCATTTATTTTTCCCAAAATTAATTATTTCATATAGAACTAACCCCTGCATATATTTGTCGACTAAAAGTATGCAGAATTATTATACTGAATTTATTACATTATCACAGCCAGAATGGCTGTGATAATGTAGTAAATTCAGTATAATAAAAATTAATAAATTTATCCTTAAATTGAAAATTACACCCTCAAAGTATACTTTGCTAGATAAGTACACTTTGCAATATTGGTGAAATAGGTGTGAACAAATGTAAAACTTGGAACACGACTACAATATTTGCAGGCCACATTGAAGGCTCTTTTAATTCAATTGTATGCCTACTGTGCTTATGCAATAAATTGAATTTTATTTGTGTTGATTTAACATGATATTTATGAAACTTGTTCATTTGCTGCATAAACATCATTTCGTGTAAGATCTTCCATTTACCAGTCATTTCCTGTTACCATTTGCAGCAGTTGAAGACTGCCGGGAGTCATGTAGAGGTCATGTTGCACCTAGCCATTCACAGGGAGATAACCTGCTCCAACGTCTACCCACAGGAAAGGAATAAAGTGCCATCCGAGGTAAGGTGCAGTGTGGGGCAAATTCTGGAGACGCGTCGTAGCCATAATGCTCTTTCAATATAGTATAGCAAGATATGCCTATCGTTACATTGGGAGGTTATACAGTGAAACCTCTCTAAACCAGACACCCTGGAGACCTCCCAGGGTCTCTGATTTAGAGAGATTTCACTGTAATTCAGGCATTTGATCATTCTGAGCCATAGCTGTGTGCTATGCGATCTTGAACATGAAACTTGGTTAAGAGATTTTCCACTGTAACTAAATTGTAATCTGTGTCAACATTGTTGAAGCACTTTATTCAAGCAAATTTAAACCGTAAAATACAGGTACATGTACGTGGAAATCGTACCTCGATGTACAGTACTATATTCAGCCCCGTTGCACCCCCAAATAAATATACAATATACAGTCTACACTCAGGGTTACTGAGTAAAATACTTAGTTAACAAACATTTTAGTTAGCACCCATGCCCAGTCTATCAAAGCCCAAGGCTACCAGACGTGGGTCCAACCTTACAACCAACCCAACCTGAGTGTATACCGCTAAGCGAGCAATTTGTACACTGATTAGACAGTCCAAACGGACGGCCTTATATATTCTGTACATGACATTTAATGTTACTGTGTCGGAATTATCCTTATTGAACTGGTCCCCCTTGATATGTGCTTGTCAAAATATTATTACGCACCCAGTAATACTTGATTTAAAACTTGAGGAACAGGCCATATCATAATAAAACATGTATTTAACATCGAGTTATAAGTAGGCTGACTTAACCTTTTCGCCCCTAAGTAACTGGAATGGATTTTGATGTGTTCATTTTGCAACCAATCCAGCCGTCACAGAATGGTTTTCAGACTAGTCCATTTATGAAAAGGGGGTATTTTTTGTTCTCAAAATATATGAAAATTATTTTCAAAAAGTGCAGATCCTGATGAGACGGATTGTTACGAGACGGCACATCTGGATCTGCACTTTTTGCATAAACCACTATAGCGGCCTTTTGGGTTCAAAGGGTTAAGAGAAGTTGAGGTAACACGTGTAGACTGTAGATTTTATTTTTTGTGATTTGGAAAATATTTCATGTATTTACTTTCATATACATGTTCTCAATTCATGTTCACTGATAACAAATGTGTGTTTCAGACAATAAAGGTGCTACAGCAATATTGTGCCACCAGCAAATCCGTGAAACACCAGGTATGGAAATTCATTCTGAGATGAAACATGTGGCTGTGACTGGAGAAACGGTGTATGGGTTTTGTGACCAGTATAGCTCCTGAAAATGACATACTCCTCTAGCCTTATAACGATCTATATTTGCTTGTTAGAAGTAAGGCTGGTGTTTCATTGATGGAAAGACCACCAGTGCGGATGCACAGGCGTATCAGTATCTGCACTGGTCACGAAAAACCATAAGCCCCATTTATCCAGTCACAGCATTTATGACTAGTGTAGATTCAGATCAGTCTGCGCATCCACACAGTCTGATTAATATCTTATCTGTTCACAATTCAGTCAGTGAAACATGTGTCCTTTGAGAAACAGCGTAGACCCTTATTGGCTGTAGGAGTGTGGTAGAAGACCAGAAGCTAGACTGACCATGAATCCCAAAAGCCCCATTTCTCCAGTCATGGCCAGATTATAATGGGACATATGTAGCTGTGACTGGATAAATTGGGCCTAGGGATTTTGTGACCAGTGTAGATCCAGATCAGCCTGTGCATCCACAGTTTGATCATGACCTGCACTGTTCACCATTATGTCAATGAAACACCCGTCGTGCTTCTAGCGAGCAATGTAGATCGTTATCAGACTACAGGAATGTGCTATTTGATCAGGCACTACACTGGTCACAAATCCCATAGGCCCCTTTTCTACATTCTCAGCCACATATCATGACTCACTGAAGAGTTTTTGTCGCGCCCGCTTGCGGAAAGCGCGATATAGTCGGCACTTTGGCGTACGTACGTGTGTCCGGTTAAAGTTTTTTGGTTAAGTTTTTGGTTAAGTTTTTTGGTTAATTTTTTTGTTTTTTGGTTAAAGTTTTTGGTTAAGTTTTTTGGTTAACGTTTTTGGTTAAGTTTTTTGGTTAAAGTTTTTCGTTATACTATATCTCTCCAACTGCTTTGCCCATTACCTTGAAACTTCACATGGGTGCTTATCATCAGCTATATTTTCATTTTACTCCCCTCCCGTGCAGCCCCTGTGCTCAATGTCAAGGTCAAATTACTTTGAAGTTTTTGGTTAAGTTTTTTATGCCACCGGGTTTCGAAGAAACGGGTGGCATATAGTGTTTGGACCGTCCGTCCGTCCGTCCGTCCGTCCGTCCGTCCGGGCACACATTAGGGTACTTATGTGGCTAGCCCCACAGGGTTATGGACTTGGTTAGGGTTGGTTACAATTAGCCACCTAAAAAATTGTTTCATGTGGCTAAAAATCGTTTTATGTGGCTAATATTTAACATGTGATAAGCCACATAAGTATAGTAATGTAAGAACGTCCGTCCGTCCGTCCGTCCGTCCGTCCGTCCGTCCGTCCGTCCGTCCGTCACATTTTTCGGTTAACCACTTTGTCACAGTTTCTCATCAAATATGCTGCAGGTGGCATCCGCGTTCGACAGACGCATTTCTTGTTGGTAAAGTTGTTTGGTTAATTTTTTTGATTAAAGTTTTTGGTTAAGTTTTTTTGGTTAAAGTTCTTCGTTATACTATATCTCTGCAACTGCTTTGCCCATTACCTTGAAACTTCACATGGGTGTTTATCATCATCTATATTTTCATTCTACCCCCTCCCGTGCGGCCCCTGTGCCCAATGTCAAGGTCAAATTACTTTGAAGTTTTTGGTTAAGTTTTTTGGTTAAAGTTTTTTGGTTAAAGTTTTTTGTTATACTATATCTCTGCAACTGCTTTGCCCATTACCTTGAAACTTTCACATGGGTGTTTATCATCATCATATATTTTTCATTCTACCCCCCTCCAGTGCGGCCCCTGTGCCCAATGTCAAGGTCAAATTACTTTGAAGTTTTTGGTTAAAGTGTTTTTCGCGCCCGTTTGCGGAAAGCGCGATATAGTCGGCACTTTGGCGTACGTACGTGTGTCCGGTTAAAGTTTTTTGTTATACTATATCTTTTTTTTAGTGTCCATGCCTCGCCACAAGGCGCGACATGCAGGCCGCGGCCATCTAGTTAATATTAATCTGCTAGTACACTTAGCAGTGGTTTGCATCAGAAAAATAATTGTTTTAACCTACCTGATTACCAGTTACTGGACTCTACTAAATGTTTTGGGTGAAACCGGAAATGTTTTGATAATCCCGCACAAAACATAGCATTACTGGTACGGATGTAAAATGGTGAAGCCATAAAGTCTGCACCTGGTTTGGAAGAAGGAGTGGAAATTCATACCATTCAGACATGGTCGCTTAATGGCTGGCATGGTTTATTGCAGCAGGTTGTGGAGGCAATGCTGGACAACCGACTGGGAGGCAAGCTGATCGTGCGGGAGAGGGACAACCTGAGGGTCCAGGGGATGCAGTGCCTGATCACACATGTCATGTCTGTGTTGACGTCTGCGACATCGCAGGCCCACACCAGCCACTCACTGCTGCAGCCACTCATTGGACTGGCCCATGAACCAGGGAAATATTCGGTAAGTTAAATGTCTGTGAACCAGGGAAATATGTGGTAAGTTACTGGTACCATGTCTGACGTCCGTGATGTTACAAACATGGTACCAGCCACTTGTTGGGCTGGCCCGTGAACCAGGGAAACATGTGGTAAGTTACTGGTACCATGTCTGACGTCCGTGATGTTACAAACATGGTACCAGCCACTTGTTGGGCTGGCCCATGAACCAGGGAAATATGTGGTAAGTTACTGGTACCATGTCTGTGACGTCCGTGATGTTACAGACATGGTACCAGCTACTTATTGGGCTGGCCCGTGAACCAGGGAAATATGTGGTAAGTTACTGGTACCATGTCTGTGACGTCCGTGAACCAGGGAAATATGTGGTAAGTTAACTATTGTATGCGGTAAGTTGTCACTCCTCTACAAGGGTATTAGGATTTGTCAGCTTTACAAGGTATTTATCGCGCCTGCTTTAGCAGAAGGCGTGACTATAGTCACTACTTTTTCCGTCATCCGTGTCGTCGTCCGAAATGTTCAAAAGTTTGTACAAGCTTCGTCATCATGCAACTTTAATATTACTTGACGGATTGCTTCAATATTGGGACACTTGATACATGTGAGAGTTTGGAACACACTCCTGCTCCATTAACATGACCTTGATCTTTTTTACCTTCACATTTTTGCGCAAATACTTGGCCACTTTTTTGTGTCTAAATGTTTGTACAAGTTTCTTCATCCTGATTTAACTTTAATGTTACTTAACGGATTGCTTCAATATTTGGACACTTGATACATGTGATTATTCGGTACACCCTAATGCCGCCATTAACATGACCTTGACCTTTTTTATCTTATCTTCACATGTTTGTGGAAACACTTAGCCATTAGTTTCTTCATCATCGTATAACATTAATGTTATGTGATGTATTGCTTCAATGTTTGGACACTTAATACATGTAAGCATTTGGAACACACTCATGCCGCCATTAACATGACCATGACCTTTTGTACCTTCCCATTTTTGCGGAAACACTTAGCCAAGTTTCTTCATCATCGTATAACTTTAATATTACTTGATGGATTGCTTCAATATTAGACACTTGATACATGTAAGCATTTGGAACACAATCATTTTTAACAGTACCTTGACCTTTTTGACCTTCACATGGTTGTGGTAACACTTAGTAGTATATAGGGAGTCAAAATGATACCACCTAACGGTGGTATCATTTTCCCACCCTATATACTACTCCACCGCCCCCTGAAAAACTCTAAAATTGGTTAACGAGGAAATTGTCACCCGACAGCAAAATCGTGACAATTGGTGTCATAAATACATAATTTGAAAAGAGGTCCAATTGAACAGAGAAAACTATAGTAATAAAAAGGATTTGTTTTAGTCTCGTTGTCATATTGATGTCATAAATACCTCATATTAATTTTTCAACACGGCATTTTCCTCCTCCACTATAGCTAATTTATTCCGTAGATCAGCAACTAATTCTACCAGCTCTAGTCAACCGCGTTCACCTTTAGCCACAGGGCAGCGTAGTTGCTTATGTCTACAAAGAGTTTGGGCACTAACGAATTTACAAGGGCATCTGGGGCATTGAAATTGTGGGGCGACACAAGGAAATTTTCTACGTCTCGATAGATGCCTTCGTAGATAGTCTTTACAAGCAAAAGTCGTACAACAAGTAGCACACTCCATTTTTTTTTTTGTATATATATGTATATGTTTAATTGGACATGAAAAAACATCATGTGTAAATTTTCATGTCCAATTGAACAGATAAATCTCATAGGTTATATTACAGAAAATATGATAACGCCCGAAATAGAAAGTTTGAGAAGAGTAGCCGAATCTCTAGGGATTACTTATAGTAAACGGTTGAGAGTTAGGGGGTTGACAAATCTTATAAACTCCACAAAGAATGAGGCGTTTATGAAGCGGTTTACCCGCGCCCACAAACGAGGAGCCTTTAAAGACCTGTCACTAGCGGAGGAAGTTGGTAACAGAATTCAAAAAAAAGAAAGTATTGCGGGTTAAGAGCCAGTGTAATCAAACCTTCAAGCACATCCCAAATTAGACGCACAGGCAACCCAAATAATAAGAAAAAATCTATCTATAGTGGAAAAAGGTGAAGAAATATTGGGGGCTCACGATGAAACATTGGAAAAGGTAGAAAAGGGAAGACGGGTAGTTATATTATCCTTTCGTAAAAACATTGACATCAACGAGTCTGAACGCATGTCCGAGAAACTCGCTCCGTATCTAACAACAAATTTTTATTTGAGATATTCATATTCTTACAAGCTAGAACATATGGAGGAAACTAAAAATGGAAAACCTAAAACTATAATATTTCACAAAAATCTCGGTGGTAGCGAACCACTATCATCAATGAAAATCGTTAAAAAATGGTTGTCAGATAAGGAGCAAACACGAATAATGTCCGATAAAATAGACAGACCGAATACAAAGTGGAAGTTTGTAAGATGGGTAGAGGTTTTTGTAAAGTTAATACAGGGCAGTAGGGGAATAGATTTGGGACTACAATCCAAAGAAGCAGCAGGAGGAGAACTTCCAGAATGGTTGAGGAATAGAAAAGGTATGTATTCTTTAGATAAGTATAATGACGACCTTTGTCTGTTCAGGTGTCTAGCTATGCACCTTGATAAAAAGATCAGACCTGACAGATGTACAGAAAAAGCGAAAGAACTTAGTAAGCAATATTTCGGTAGTAATGTGGTTTCACCAATTCCTTTTTCCGATCTGAAAAAGGTTGAAGAGTTTTTTAAAATTGGTATAGAAGTATATCAACCCACCAAATGTGACGTATGGTGGTTGAAAACGGTACCAGCGCACTATGATGCAATAGGTAATAAACCAATGACAATAGGGCTGTTTAATAATCACGCATTTCTGATAAAAAACCTTAAAAACCTATCTAAAATTTACGCCTGCGATAATTGCAAGCAGAAATTCACGAAAGCGAGTAATATGAAGAGACACGGACCAACATGTATGAGAGGTGAGACAAAAGTCTCCGAGCTCTCCGAGCTCGCATTTTCTGGCCGCCATGCGAGGCAAAGCGTATGGATCTCCACTCAGAAGTACAATGCCGTCCTCAAGGATCTGCGCGAGCAAACGAAATGGGTCGCCCTCTTCTACTGCAAGGACCGAGACTCATTTGATGAATGTCTTAGAGAGAACGACGTTATCCCAATGCGTGAGGAGCGCCTGGAGGTTCGACAGATACTTTCGGAAACTAAACACACCAAGCTTCTGCTAATGACTGATCAACCAACTGCTTATAATGTAATTAATTAGTAACTGCTGAGTAAATGCTGAACAAATGCTTAACAATGCTGAGCAATTGCTGAACAATGTTGAACAATGCTTAACAAATACTTAACAACGCTGAGACGTATCGACCATTTTCGATGTTGAGTTGCGCGTCCGTTATTATATATAAGTATACGTTCAATGTGCCATTTCCATCTGCCTCTTTCGTTATCTGCATCGTCACACCCTCGCTAGCGTTCTCAACTTGGCGTCCGCTACCGTGCATTTGGTCGTCGTCGCTGGCTCGCATGTCTAACCATAGAGCGTACTTTGTAGTCAGGAAATCCGCGAGGGAGACGTCCGATAGCTGCAGGTCTTTGGCAACCGCGGCAACTTCCGGGAGCGCTTAGAGCCGGAAGCAAACTGCTTTCTGACTTCGTCCCAACTGCTGGTGTGCGCGAAGACCCGCACTGAAGATTGATTGGGGACTCCCTCGATCGTCACCTCTACCTTCGTGATTTTGGGTTATAGAATTTGTCGTTTTTTCTAGCACCGAACGCGAACCGAGCATCCTCGAACAACATCAGTATACCTTTCATCGAGCGGGTGCGGGTACGTTGACATTAATATTCCACAATGTGTCGCTTTTGTCTTTCGTCATCTTGCGATGGCGAAGAACTCGGTCGTAAAGTATGGCAACGCGCCCGGCGTACTGGGTTCTGATCAATCGCGCGAGTTCGGGCATCGTGACCATGTCGTACTCCAGCGAAACATTATCGATCGTATACGTCGATAACACGTCGGTGGCTATGAGAACATGGCCGTAGTCGTTGAACGTTAGTTCGTATTCGAGGCGGTCAGCCAAAGCACTCTCATAGTAGGGCATGTGACTCCAGCAACTCAAAGTCGAGCGGGATGTAGAATCGGTTGCCGTAAGCGGCCGCGACCGCGTTGTCGCTCGCGAGGTTATCTGCCTTGTCACCAGCCCCGATTCTAAGTCTGGTTACGTTCTTATTTCGACTGGTGTCAATACCCTGATAGACAGCGTTTTCGCGCTCTTGCGCCGTCTTCCACAGGTCCTGGTAGCAATGGTAGACGTCGCTGTCATCGATCGACATCACCTCATTACCAGAAATCTTTATCATAGTCTTCTTGATGATGGCGCGACCCAGGTTCTGAACGATGGTTCGGTCCGCGTCCTTCGATGTAAGCGAAATAGTGAAAGCGAGGCAAACAGTCCCCGGCATAATGACGTCGCTAGCTCCGAGGTTGGGGAAGCGGACTAAGAGCTGCTGGTTCTGGTCGATCGTCGATGGGTTGTTCGTAATAACGACACTCTGTCTCACACCTTTTTTTTGCCCCGAGGGGCTCACGCAGTCTGCGATATGGATTGAGTTTGCGACCGTATGACTCGAAGACATAATTCTATTAAACCTGTATGGTTTTGTCTTTAATATAATAATAATTATTAAAGATGGCTGGTCTCGATATTGGCATGGACGAATTCAATCTCGATACGGGCGACCGAGACGATTACCTCGATGATGATGATGATGATGATGACTCCAACCGAACTTCCGATTATGATGACTTCGATGAAACGACCTTCTTAGAGACCCCAACCGAGAAGTATCCGTTTCCCGGGTGGGCACCCAAGAATACACCCGAGAAGAATTTGTTTCAACCCGGGAAGAAACGTTTGTTTGACACATTCTTACCGACACCCGAGAAGTATCGGGGTGATACACCTTTACATACGTGGGAGGCCCCAACCGAAACTCCGACATGGGCGGGCGGTGCCGATATTCCTGCGGGGATCTCCGAGCGTGAGCTGGCTGGTCTCCCGGAAACGAATACTCTGGTGAAACGGTGGGAGAGTATAGTGTCTAAACACGGCATCAAGGCCACGTTGGAGTTTCGCAGCACTAAAAGAGGAGACCTGTGGGTTAAATGGGGCAAGAACTGGAAGTTGCTGACATACAAGAACGACCCGACCAAGTTCCTCAACCCCTCTTCAGTGGGCCGATATGGAGCAGACCTCGCTCGAGCTCTCGGAGTGCTCGATGATCGGTCGCAGGTGCCTAAAAAAATGATAAAAACCATGCAGGATACCGACGAAACGCTGGCGAAGACGGCCGCCGCCATAGAAACGAGCGATATCAGCGAGGTCCCTCGTATAGTCACCGACGCTATTAACACAGTGGAAACCACGGTCAACGAAATAAACGGCACTAAGTTTGACCCACCATTACCTCTTCGCGAACTCATGGGACTCGATAAGGTTCTGCAAACGGTCCGGGGCGAACTGGTCAATAACCTCTCCAAACTCACGGTGCTGGACGAACATATCGCGCTAGAAGAAAGAAAACTTTGGGAAGTCCGTGACGATAGAGAATCTACCGAGCGGATCAACAAACTCCTGCGGTCGTTGCGGGATGAAAGAGAAGCGCGCTTGGAGGTTGTCTCGACTAACCGTGAGGCACTTTCCGGCCAATTAAGTCGGAGCCACGAAACAATCTCGAGGGTCCTGCACGAGGACACGACACTCGGTGAACGTCTTCGCACTCTGTTCAGAGAGAAGGGCTTCACAATAGTAACCATCCTCACAGCTTTCACCATGATTATATCGACCCTAATTCTATCTATATCGTCTCTAGTTCTATCTATCACGGGTGGTTCGGCGCCAGCGCCAGCGCCAGCGCCAGCACCAGCACCAGCTCCATCCGGTGGAGCCAAAGAATGGATAAAAAAACAACTAAAAGCCCTCGCCAATCTCTTGGCTAAATTAGCAGGAAAGTTGGCTGCCGCGCTACCTGGGTTGATCGGGGGTCCTCTCCTCCATCTTGCTATCTATATATCAAAAACGGCCGGATGGCTCGCCGATAATGTTTGCTCTAATCGTGGCAATCGCTGGTCTCCTACTTTTAGCCTCCCGAGAGTTCCTAAATCCAAAGCACAAATAGTCCGGCTGCCACGAGGGCTACGACGAGCCCTAATTTCTCCTTCTCGTGGGTTGTGGCACTATTTTCCCCTGTTCCAATCCAATCGCGTTCAACAGTGTTGAGGGGGGAACTTGCTGGTCCTATTGCAGAGGGTGAAACAGGAGCGGAACTCGGTGGAACACTGGGTTCGAATGAACTTGATGGGGGGGCCAATTCGTGAATTGGCGGTTTTATGAAATCGGGTCCACTGTCGGGGGTGCGCTTGATGATATCCGCGTTCACGTTCCCGTTGTGCCCGATTTTTTGATTGACGGTGGCGATTACGATCTGATTATTGTAACCGTCAACAGGGTCGTCTCGTAGTATCATATCGCTCGGTACCATATAAAGACCTATTCCGTAGCCTACCAGGGTGCTGGCATTCTGCAAAACGTCTTGATACTGCTCGATCGCCTTCTCCAGGTCCACCTTAGCTGAGATGGCGTCCTCTACGAGTGCCAAGAATTGTTTTTGCGCGTCAAAGGCCGTTCCCGTGCCTAGTATAGAACTGCGAGTTTGCTTCTGTGCGCCAAGGATGGCCCAGACGTATGTCCGAATGGAGTCGTTGAGGCGTGACTGCCGGACTGCGTGAACCCCATACCCTTATCTAACATAAATGTACCCCACGCGTCCCGGACCTCAGCAGCCTGCTGTATGTAATCTATGTGGGCTCGTTTCGGAGGTAACCATTCGCTGGATGAGACGCCGCAGTGCCGACCTCCAGATACTTCCGGCCCGAAGGTCATCGTCGCGGGATCAAAATTCCCGGCGTTCCGACTGACGATGTGGTCACCCGATCGATCGTGTCTAAAATCAGTCTGCGTCCAATTCCCGGACTGGCCCCGAATGAGAACGTCCCCGAGGCCAGGAAATACTTTCTGTCTCCAGTCCGCATCTTTTGAAACGTTAAATTCGTTACACAGTCTTTCGAAAGCCCTACGATCGTACGTGTTGGAAATGGGATTCCATGCGTCATCTTGAGTAGTGGAATACCTAGTTCTTTGATAATCCTCCTAATGGTGTAATACGCGTGAAAGTTGTAGACACTTCGGAGCATGACATTCTCGGATGTCAGATGGTCTTGATGCGAAACTCCGCATCCGGCCGTTGCGCACCATACGGCGAAGTTGAGCTGATTCTGCCAAAACTGCATCGGTGTTGCTTTCCACCCGTTCACGGCCTCCATCGTAGTAATCTTGGGCAGCCTATATTGTTCAAAGATGTCGGGAAAATTGGTGGTAAAGCCTCTTTTCGGTCTAACTGTTACAGTTGGGTGTACAAGGTGGTTAACAACGTCTTTTTGTGTGTATACACCTCCGACCGCGTACTTCGCATTAGAGTTAAAGCTAAATGCTTTGGTATCCATTGAAAGATATTATTATGTTTGCTACTATCACTAATGTTCAAAATGAGATTTGTGAACTTCAAAAGTCAATCGACAACTGCTGCGGAAAACGCCGGGTAGGCCTCAGATCAATCACCTTCACGGTTGGGTGGCGGAATGTGGGGAAGAGTGAAGGATTTTACTATGTGCAGGATGGACGACAAGTAGGTGTAAAGCTGCCTCACGGACTGTGGAGTTTTATACAGCTCAAAGATTTTGTCACCGCAGAGCTTGACGGTAGAGTCAACCTCACAGTATCGAAGGCTACCGGAATTCCAACAATGACCATCAGACCTGATAGTAAGGTAGTGATCTCCCCGGGGTTGGGTAATCAACTCGGTTTTAGAGAGACATACTCCGCAAATAAAGGAGTGTTTGTCTCGGGTGAGTACGTCGGTGATAAACCGATGGACTTCACCTTCACGAAAACTCTCAGGGTGCACTTGGATCTGGTGAACACATCGTACAACACGGTAGACGGATCTCCCAGCACATTACTGAAAACCGTGCAAGCCGGCGACTGTTTCTTTGGGGAGACGGTGACCTTAGACTTCCCACACCCCGAGATGAAAGTTTTGGAAACGGGACACATCCACGAATTTACGGTCTCTATTCTCGATGATCAAGCGAGAAAGTTGAATAACTATTACCCGATTTCGGTCGTTCTCAAAATTTCCAATTGAGTATAGGTGCCCCCAATATTATAATTTAATTTTATTATGAGTATATACGGACCAGGTAGTTCTTCCGATTGGGTGACAGATTCAAAGAATTTGGAACCGGCAGAAGGGGGATTCGTCCCGACAGAGAGTGACTTTTTAACTACAGGAAAAACCAAGGCCCTGATCAATAAAACTATATCGAAGGCCACAAACGGGATTCGCAGGAGTATAGCGGATGTTAGAGTAGAAGTGCTTAAGGCGACTGCACAAGTTGGGGGCTTATAGGGTGTTGCGCTCAGAGGACTCTCCCAACAGAGAAGCAACACTTACTGAACTAGGAGAAAAAATAACCAAATTTCAAAAAGAGGCCCGAACGGGTATTGAGAAAGCCCGAGAAGACCACCAGGCGGCCCTTACGGAGGCGTATAGGGTGTTGCGCTCAGAGGACTCTCTCATCAGAGAAGCGGCACTTGCTAAACTAGACGAAAAAATAACAGAATTTCAAAAAGAGACCCAGTTGGGGGTTGACGGACTCAAAGAAGACCACCAGGCGAACCTTATGGAGGCTTATAGGGTGTTCCGCTTAGAAGACTCTCTCAACAGAGAAGTGGCACTTACTGAACTAGATGAAAAAATAACCAAATTTCAAAAAGAGGCCCGAACGGGTATTGAGGGAGTCCGAGAAGACCACCAGGCGTCCCTTGCGATGGCTTATGATGTGTTGCGCTCAGAGGACTCTCTCATCAGAGAAGCAACACTTACCAAACTAGACGAAAAAATAACCGAATTTCGAAAAGAGACCCAGTCGGGGGTTGAGGGGGTCCGAACGGGTGTTGAAAAAGCCCTAGAAGATCACCAGGCGACCATTACGGAGGCTTATGATGCGTTGCGCTTAGAGGACTCGCTCAGCAGAGAAGCTGCTCTTACCGAACTAGGAGAAAAAATAACCGAAGTTTCTAATAAACTGAAACATGTTCGTAGAGCCGCGACCAAAGCTCTTGAGGAGGCCTCTTATAAGATTCGTACAAAGGCATATACCGCAAACAGTGCGCTTGCCGGAATAGTGCAAACAATGAAAACACTAAAACGTGCCATAACAGTTTGGGCTGAGAAGCGGGGCCCATTGACTGAGGGGCTCTATGAATATTCGTTCGGTGCCAAAGCGAATAATAAATGCGGGGGATACACCATGACAACTACAGGTACAGTTGTCCGAATGGCGGTCTGCTCGGTTAATGCTAATGGTAAACCTGTGGGCGCGGTCACGATAAATCTCGTAGTAGATGGTGAAGAACAGGGGGCTGGAGTCACTAAAATCGCTGGAGATAGTTCGACGGTGGTTTCGTTCACCGGTTATGATCTAATTAGACTTTCAGAAGGTAGTGTTATTAACTTTGTTACGAAAATCGCTGACCCAGCGAGTTCTTCCACTATTGTTACATTGTTAATTGAACTTAATTTGTAATCATGAACGAACCAACACTGTATCCAATTCTCAATACCGCTCCATCAACACTGTATCCAATTGTCAATACCGCTCCATCAACACTGTATCCAATTGTCAATACCACTCCATCAACTTCAATTAACGAATGAAGTTCAGATTTTAGGTTGAATAATATCGTCGCTATGCAGGATATTTTAGTTAGAGAATGCGCAAATAGAAAAAGACACGCTAAAAAATATAAGGGCGCGGCGAACATAGCCGAAGCATCTAGTACGGTTCTGGCGAGTTTATCTGTAATGAGTGGTGCGGGGACTGCTGCAACGCTAACTACAGTTGTAACGGTTCCAATTGCTGGGGTTTTGAGTGGAATTACCGTTTTATCTGGAATACTTTGTATGGTAACTAGGGCGGCGGGTGGAAAACTCGAGAAAAAAAGTAGAAAACCATTGATAGAATAATCCGTTCTCTGCCAGGTCTAAGAAAAAATAGCATCGACGTTATAGTGTCCAAAGCGTTGGCCGATAAGAAAAATATCAAATAGAGTTTGAATCCGTGGTGGAGAAATGGGGAGATATGAAGAATTAAAAAATGATATTGAGAATCAAACGCGCGCCACCATGCCAAAAATTGAGTGTACTGATTGGGATAAATTTAGGGTAAAACTTGGAAATAAAGTCGAAAGAAATGTTACAGCACCATTGTGATATTTTATTAAAATTAATTAATTTTAAGAAAATTATAAAAATAATTATATTGGTGCAGTAAACAATTTATTAATTAATTTTAATATGTAATAATAGGGGGTGTTCAGCTTTAAATTATTAAAAAAATTTACAAAATTAATTATAAAATTTCTATGTAAACTGGCTATCTTATTTTTTTTTTTTTTTGTATCAACCTCAAGCGGTCGGATAGGAACGCCGTTGTCATGCAGTTGTTTACCATAGCGACCACATTTATAGGGATAGAAATAAATAAATAAAAAGTTTAGCTACAACCGCGGCGCGAACCCACGACCCACGTCTCTGTAGATTGTCGCCTTAACCACACGACCACGAAGGCTGTTATGATAAACACTACCTAGTGTTGTACAATTATCGGTTTACACAGACGGTGTGTACACAGGTTATTATAGGCTGATCATATCTAACTGAAACACCTTTTTTTAAATATCAGACGACAATGTTTCAATTCCACGGGTTATGAATGTGTGTATTTATAGTCGAGGTTAACAGACGGTACACACACTGTTATTTATAGCCGAGTGTATTTCTCCTTATCGATGGTATGTAAACTGACTATCTGAAATTATTAGTTCATCAACCTCGAGCGGTCGGATAGGAACGCTGTTGTCATGCAGTTGTTTACCATATCGATCACATTTGTAGGGATAGAAATAGATAAATTAGCTATAGTGGAGGAGGAAAATGCCGTGTTGAAAAATAAATATGAGGTATTTATGACAACGAGACAAAAATAAATCCTTTTTATTAGTATAGTTTTATCTGTTCAATTGGACGTTAAATGAACATGAGGTATTTATGACACCAATATAACAACGAGACGAAAACAAATCCTTTTTATTAGTATAGTTTATCTGTTCAATTGGACCTCTTTTCAAATTATGTATTTATCACACCAATTGTCACGATTTTGCTGTCGGTGACAATTTCCTCGTTAACCAATTTTGGAGTTTTTCGGGGGGCGGTGGAGTAGTATATAGGGTGGGAAAATGATACCACCGTTAGCATTTTGACTCCCTATATACTACTCACTTAGCCATTTTTTTATGTCAAAATGGTTGTTCAACCTTGACGTTTTTCGTGTTTTAAGCATGCACTTCTCTGACTGTTTTTGTGATGCTTACTTTAGTACATGCCCATGATCATGTTGCGGTCAAATGCTTCTGCAGGCGTGACACTGCTTACTTTTTGTAACCCACGTATCTTTAGAGATACTGTTGGAATGTATAAATGTTGGCATACATATTGTGGGATGTCTTTGCTATTTGAAGGATACATATTGCTTACTGCTCATGCACACATTTTGACGTCATTACGATTATGACGTCTCTAGGTCTTACTCTGGAATTTCCATCGCTGAGAACGTTGTGGAACAGTTGAAAAGCTCTACCATAGTCGTTACTTTCATTGATTGAATGAGTGAATTAAATGGTATACTAAGCATATTAAATGAATAAATAAATAGTACACAACATCATACATGCGTAACACTGGGTAACTGAATGTTCCAAGTGACACGAATGTCAGAAATTTGTGTTTTTAGCAAAATTGAGAAATTGAACTTGTTGTAAATGGGGAATGTATGTCTTTACTTGTATTTTATTACTATATGATGGATTTCATGTACTACATTCAATTTCTCAGCAGGAAAGTGGCTTTGTACCATATCACAGCAGTTTCATAATGTTGCGTACAAATGTTGTTTTTATGCTCCCCGAAAAAATATTAATATCAACTTGAAACTCCATATACACATTGATCACCATCCATATTTTCATTGTATACCCTACCCATGCTGCCCATGCTGCCCAAGAGCCCAAGAGCCCATGTTCAAATGACTTAGAATTCTGCCCAGGAGCCCAAGGTCAAGGTCAAATTACTTTAAACTTTTTTAAAGTTTTACAATAAAGTTTTTCAAATTGCTATATCTCTGTGACCGCTTGCGATATCAACTTGAAACTTTATGTACACATTGATTATCATCCATATTTTCATTGTATACCCTACCCATGCTGCCCAGGAGCCCAATGTCAAATGACTTAAGATTTTTTTTTTTCTTCAAATTACTATCTATGTCTCTGTGACCGCTTGCGATATCAACTTGAAACATCATATACACATTGATCACCATTTATTGTGATTAATAAGCATACTACACCAATGATCCATAGCTGGGTTTGTGCATATATCACGTGTGATCCATTCGTCCTCGCTCAGTGATCAATCCGTATTCCATGTCGTTTGGCGTGTGCAAAGACTCAAACTACAAGATGTATATTTGACCAGAGAGGGTTAATTTGCATACTCTCATCCCCACCCACCAAATACATGTAAATTTCATTCATCTTGTTGTTTTTTTTTTAATTTGAAAAATATATAAATCATTGTTTCATACATTAATTTTAAACCAATGTCAATGAAAAATAAAATTTTACCAAGTACCCCATTTTTATTACAAAAATCGGATGAGAGTCTGCTAATTAATTTATTGCCAAGGCCTACTTTGATTATTGTGTAACGTGATCCACTGTTGTATATGTGTACATGTATATATGAGGGCCTCATGGAAGATTAGTTTTGAAACTAAATGTGTAACCCTCTTAAAACAAAGTCTATTATTATTATTATTATTATACCCAGGGTCAAGGACTTTGAATTTCAATCCAGGCGTCATCGGGGAGCATTTGTCTGATTTACCGACAATCTAGTTTTTATTTTGACCCACTGATGTTAAAATCGCCATGGCAATGGTATACATGCAGTTTCGATAAAGTAAATATAAAGTTCATACGCCCAATGTAATAACCAATATATATGTCAAGATTTATGAAGATTGAAAGATTATATAGAGATTTTAGAGTTATAAAAAGTGTCCATGTTTTTTTTTTTGACCACCCTGTATTATATAATTGTATCCCCCGGACTCCGTCGGGGGATACTATGGATTTGACAGCGGGCCGCGTCTGCGTCCGAGTCACGCGTCCGCGTCCGCCGCAGACACTTCTTGTCCGGAGCATAACTCGAACACCCTTTGGAATATTTTCATGAAACTTCACACATGCATAGACCACGACCCGAAGCTGTGTCGCGCACAAGAATGACAACTCTTGCATAGCTAATTTTTTAGTTATCTCCCTTTTTTTGTTTCGCGCACTGATTTCGTGTCCGGAGCATAACTCGACCACCCTTTGGAATATTTTCATGAAACTTCACACATGCATAGACCACGACCCGAAGGTGTGTCGCGCACAAGAATGACAACTCTTGCATAGCTAATTTTTGAGTTATCACCCTTTTTTGTTTCGCGCACTGATTGACCATAACTCGACCACCCTTTGGAATATTTTTATGAAACTTCACACATTCAATTAGACCACGAACCGAAGGTGTGTCATGCACAAGAATGACAACTCTTGCATAGCTAATTTTTGAGTTATCTCCCTTTTTTGTTTTCGCGCACTAATCTCCTGTCCGGAGCATAACTCGACCACCCTTTGGAATAATTTCATGAAACTTCACACATGCATAGACCACGACCCGCAGGTGTGTCGCGCACAAGAATGACAACTCTTGCGTAGCTAATCTTTGAGTTATCTCCCTTTTTTGTTTTGCGCACTCTACAAACTGGACAATAATGCATGAAGACCCGTTTTCTTGTGTGCTCTGTACACCTTACCTGTAGAGAGAACAATAGAGACTGGGAGAACCATTCGCCTGTGCATGTGCTAGCATGTGCAAATGTCCAGTCTTGACCACTCTTGACCACAGGTAATTTATACAGGTAAATCACTACATTGGATATTACATTTCCGTAAACTGTGTTGAAAATATTGTGGCATTATGTGGACCTGTGCAGATATATGTAGATAAATATAGGACTATTAAAAATTCTGGGCTCCAGTAGCAACCATTGTTATTTTTAATTTTTCAAATTTTTTTTTCAATTTTTGTCCAGTAGCATAAGGTCGTAAGTGCTATATACAGACTATTATCATATAATAAAACAATTATTGATTAGTGAGCCATAGAATATAATCTGATATTCTATGGCTCACTAGTCAATAATTGTATAATACAGTGCGACCCCGTTAGTAGACGGAAGTCCGGCGACATACAACCTTCCGTGTTGCTTATC
Source organism: Conchocele bisecta (assembly GCA_029237695.1). Classification (NCBI taxonomy): domain Eukaryota; kingdom Metazoa; phylum Mollusca; class Bivalvia; order Lucinida; family Thyasiridae; genus Conchocele; species Conchocele bisecta. The sequence goes on along the minus strand of CM055265.1, from coordinate 187,858,970 downwards.
CGAACCGTGCTATATCCGTTCTCGCCCAAGACGCGTCATAATGTCAACAAAAAATACATGTACACTGTACACTGTGACTGCGAATGAACGACGTCGCCAATGCCTATAATATGCCATAAGTTTTCACTGTTATCTTTGCATGTAATAAATATATTGATCCAAGAATTGTTAACGTCATGCTTTATTTATTCATCATGTTCTGTAGAATGTAGATCTACGCAGGTCCGTGCAATCCATTATTGTAAACGCGTGTAGAAAAAAGTGTAGTAATGATGACGCAATGACCCAATGACCGATATCCTGTCCATCAGCTGCAACGCCACGGACAAGCTCGTGCGTTGCAATCTGTGTTTACTCATATGGTGAGCACAGGTGGAAGACTTCGGACCTATGACACCAAAATAAATGCCTATTAAAAAAATCCCATTATCCCCACCCACCTAGTATCGTACTGTACATGACGTTAATAATAGAGCGAGATCAAGTGGGTGGGGTAATGGATATTTTTGTAATGGTCATTTTCTTTGTGTCACACGTCCGACTATTCCACCTGTGGGTTTGAGTACAGACCTGTATAGACATGTTTTGCCCGACGTGTTATAATAGTTCATGAGGTAATCAGGCTTATCACGTGAGATTTTCGACGAAAATGAATCTGATGTACATTTTCTGTAAACGATATCGAATGTTGACGAATATTAAATTAGTAATTATTACGCATTTGCTCTGAAAATGTTATCAACTTTCCGATAATATGGATATATTTGCAGAAAAAAGTCAAATCATTCTCGGCGAAAATCTCAGTTATATAATAAAGTTGATTATCTCATGCACTGGCTCAATTATGATGTAGCGAAACAAGGCCAGTTGTCGCGTACACATTTGTGTACATGCGCCGGGGGCGTGGGCAGTGCTGTAACAATTTAGTTAATCTGGGTCGAGTTAATCTGCGCGACTGATACGCGATCTCTGATTGGTCAGCCTTTACACCTAATTAATATTCCACCAATGGTGAGCGTGAACGCATGCTGGAAAAATGAAATCGAGCATGGAATTGTTTACATAACACTTAGCACTGCTTTGTTACTGGGACCAATAATTGATCTTATTCCCAGTTTGCTCGGATTACTTTACGAAATGTGCAAACGTGATCAGCTGCACATTCACATCGGTGAGATAAAAGGAGGCTATGCGTCCATAAAAAAAAAAAAATCGTCCATTTTGGGTCTATTTTTTTTTGGGAATGGGAAAGAATCGCAAATTTAACACGATTTCTGACAATAGTCGTGTTACAAATTTAACACGATTTTGATATACAAATAGAAAAAAAATCGGGAGCCAAGGCACAACCGTGTACTAACCGAAATCGTGTTATAGTGAAGCGTGTACTAACGGGGTCGCACTGTATGTTCGGGCCAGTGAAAATTGCTTTCGGGCCCAGGCTCGAGGTCAAGGCGGGACAAGGCGAGGCATTTGATTCCGCGGAATTCTTGTTTTCTTATCTCCCTTTGTTGTTTCGTGCTCTGATTTTGTAGCCAGAGCATAACTCGAACACCCTTTGGAATATTTTCATGAAACTTCACACATGCATAGACCACGACCCTAAAGGTGTGTCCCGCAAGAATGACAACTCTTGCATCACTAATTCATTAGTTATCTCCCTTTGTTTTTCAGTCACTGATTTTGTCTCCGGAGCATAACTCGAACACCCTTTTTTCAAACTACTTGTGTATCTGGGGAGGGGGATACACATGCGCTTGTCGACAAGCGTCCATTTCTAGTTTTAACTGCAAATCATGTACACAATTTTGAGCATTTTCATTGGCCACGAGAGCCACATCAAGGTAATTAAGGCAATAGTTCATACATGAATAAACTCTATGTTAAACTCTATCATTGATTGTTTTTCAGTGATTGTATTTCTGCCTAAATCACTAGTAATTTTATATCCAAGAACATGACTACTTGCACAATTATGCTGCGGCACTCTTGTCTAGTTTTCTGGCCATCGATTGTTTTCCAGCGGTCGTATTTGCCGACCATGCCAGAAGATAATGTGGCCGAGGTCAAAGAAGCCCTGCTAGCAGCGCGAGGCCAGACGGGTGATCAAAATCCCTACATGTACAGATGTCCCAACGGCCATATCTACATCATTGGTAGGCATTGTTGCAGAACTAGGCCTTTTCAGTTTTAAATTGCGTAAATCCATCTACCGTAAAGATTCTAATAGACGCCCGGGCGTCTATTAGAATCACCACCGGGCACGCTTCGTTGTCCTCTGACAACTCTTGTTAGTCTTTGCAGTAACATCTGCTTGAAATTGGAAAAATAGCCTCAGATTCGTATTCCAAACAGTTTGCGCCTTACTCGATTCGACCACAGGCATTCGGCGTGTTTCGGCTTTCATCGGTATAACTGCATATACATGTATATATAGATTATACCGACGAAAGCCGAAACACGCCAAATGCCTGTGGTTTCGACGCTGGGTCACATTCGGTCGACATTTTCTCTGCCGAATCACAATCATTTGAATTATCTTTTGAAAACATTTACCTGGTCGATATCGGTTGGTGTCATTTTGCCATGAAAAATATTGCATGACGCCATTAACGGTAAATCCCAATATGCATAATGCATTTCATGCAAGTTATAAAACTCCATCATTAGTTTCGAAACTGTGTTTACACGATGCTGATTCGTCCAAAGTGGCAAGCCTAAGTCAGCTGGCCGACATCAAACACACCGCGTGTCAAGCCATATCAAATATCAATACACGTGGTTGCTGACTTCAGTTTCGTATTCGTCACTAGACTGGTACCCTGTCTGATGCGTGCCTAGTGAAACAATACTACCGGGAGGACACTGATTGGTCAGCATGCCTTTTGATGTGCCTCAGACGTCGCGAACGTGCGACTTTCATCCTCGCATCATGGGGCAATCAGTAACCCATTTCATGCTGAGGATAGCTTATGTTTGCGGAAAATCCTACGTATTTTCCTTCTATGCACTCAGAAGTATATGCCGCGACCACCATTTAAACCGTCTCATCGAGACAGTTCAAATGAGCGGTCACTATATACATATACTTTCATTGAGAACCATTTAAACCGTCTCATCGAGACAGTTCAAATGAGCGGTCACTATATACATATACTTTCATTGAGAAATAACAAAAATATAAATAATATATTTAATAAATTTCATATTCAAAAATGTGTATTCCAAAAGGAATGGGTTAAAAAATCACTCTGGATTATACGCAGATCTGTCCATATTTCGCCGATATTGATTTTGAAAATATTTTCCGTAAATGGTGTTGAAAAGAGATAATACATACCGCAATCAATAATTAACAATATAATACCACTTTCGGCAGCTATATGATCGCAAATATAACACGATTTCTGACAATAGTCTGTTACAAATTTAACAAGATTTTGATATACAAATAGGCAAAAAAATCGGGAGCCAAGGCACCGTGTACTACCCAAGCAGTAGTGAAGCGTGTACTGCCGGGTTCACCGTGTAATTGAAGATACTAGAAAACGGTGAAATACGGACCAGGGAATCATGGACATAGAGTCGACAAATTACGGACATAGCGAACTATGATAGGTAAAATACAGACAAAAACGTCCAAGTTACGAATAAAAAAGCAGTGCGGATAAATAACAACTTGGCGAGTTTTTTTAATTTTTTGTTTCATTTTGTTAGGAAAATTGGGTGCGTCTTATATTCTCATGTAGACCTTTTCCACCAAATTTTTTACTTAAAATAGGGGTGGGTCTTATACACTCTTGCGACGTATACACGGCAAAATACGGTAGACAACTTTTGTACAGCATCCATGTTGGAAATTCTGGGAGGAAAAGAACTGTAAGAACGCTTGAGCAGGTTGATAATGTAAGGGCTATTCCAGGAAAAAATCTGGGGGGTCGGATCGCACTTTTTTTTTTTACCCACACCCCCCCCCCCCCCCACCCCCCCCCCCCCCCCCCCCCCACACACAGAATTTAATTATGTCTCATCCCCACAACCAACAGCACTGATATTTAGCTGTTCCCCACTACCAACAGAAACTAAATTCATGTAAAACCCCCCTACCACCAGTACTGAATTATGTAAATATAGTCATAAGCATCCATTGCCAACAGATCAGGGGGGCAGGGGTGGGGATGGTGCAGCATACTCGAAACACATTTATCAACAATAAACCAAGATAAGAATCGTTTTCTAAAATAATGAGAATCGTCTCGCGTTTTCGCGATCTCGCCTTTTGGAAATTTTTGCTCTAACCCAAATGTTCTGTCTAACTTGGGGCGACTATCACTGCGTTACAGACAGAACATTCGGATTAGTTTTGCTCATGCATGTAGAATGCAATTCCAACACGCATGAAAGATCGCAAAGCAAAAACACGAGATACCACGGCAAGTTTGCAAAACGCAGATTGAATATGATAGAATTTCGCGTTTTCGTCTCCAAAGCTCAAAACGGGAGGTATAGGCCACGTAAACATTGTCTTAGGAGACGATTCTCATGTGCTGCAAAAAAACATGTTTTTATTAATTAATAGAACAAATGTGGACAAACATCTATATTTCTTGACAACAAAAACATAATTTGACAAAACATGACAATCGTAACGATTCTAATGTGCTGCCAATACACGTTTATTGAGCCAAAAAAACAACAACATATTTTGATACGTGTTATTGGTTACTGCATCGCATCGTCGACATATATATATACACAAGATCGCGAAGACGCCAGACCAAATCGTGAGGCGAAAACGGGAGATTCTATTTGATTAATTCTCGCGTTTTCGCCTGGCTATCTCGCGTTTTCGAGACCGCAATCTCGCGTTTTCGCCTCGGCCTTTTCATGATGTCGCCCTTCGCTTTTGGAAATACGTTTGTTCACGTCATTATGTGTGTGTAAAGTTGAAATTGAGTTTTGCGCATACATTACATGCACGTACGTTCATAGAACGCACTTCGAACTAGCATGCTTTATATTCTTGTACGTACGTAGAACGCAAGTCCAACACGCATGCTGTCTACACATGCATGGGCAAATCGTATTTCCAAAAGCGGTAGGCGAGATCGAGATCGCAAAAACGCGAGATTGTAACATAAAAACAAATATACCGCCGTACCCACCCATCCCTACAAGCACATTTGACATATCATTTTCGGTCTAGCTGCACACCTGATGGTGTTTACAATCATCGGTTGGTAACACAGTTTCACGTGCAAAGTGTGAATGACCTTTAGAATTCAGCTGAAACAAACCTACCAAAACCATGCTATGTAGTCGCTCACGTCATCGCAACGTCGATGAATTGATAATTACGCGTTAGCTTGTGAATTTTCACTTATGTTCGATTTCTTGATAAAAGCAAGATTTGGCAGCACATGAGAATCATCTCCTAAGACGATACTCATAGTTTGTCAAAATGTTTTTGTAAAGAAATACCAATGTATTCTTTTCACATTTGTCCGATGTCTTAATAAAACATGTATTGGCAGCACATCAAAATCGTCTAAGACAAGTGTCGTGTTTTGTCGAACCATGTTGTTTTGTCAAAAATATTGATGTTTGTCCACATTTGTTAAATTTCTGAATAAAAACATGTGTTGGCAGTACATGACTCGCATGAGAATCGTCGTCTCCTTAGACGATTTGTACGTGTCCTGTTGGGGATGTGTTACAAGATCGCGAAAAAGAGATGCGTGATCGCGAGAGCTGAAACGAAAATGCAACATATTCTCAACAAAACATGTTTTGACAGTACTGTGCTGCTGCATATGAGAATCGTCTCCTTAGACGATTTTCAAGTTTTGTCAAAATATGCATGTTTTTGTAGGATTTCTTTTTAGATTAGTTTTCATGTTTTTAATTTCTTGATAAAAAATATTTTGACAGCACACGAGAATCGTCCCCGTAGAGATATATTGACAGAAGAAATATTGATGCTTTTATATTCGTTTTATTCCTTAATAAAACATGTTTGGTAGCAGATGAGAATCATCTCGATTTGTACGTGTCGTGTTTGGGACATGTTACAATCTCGCGTTTTCGCGATCTCGCGCATAGGTCGAGATCGCTAAAATGCGTAGCGTGGTCTCGAGAGCTCCAAACGAAAACGCGACAGTCTTAACAAAACATGTTTTTACTGCACTGTGCATATGATTCTCAAGTTTTGTCAAAACATGTTCTTGTAGGAAATTAAAAGATATTTTTTTCATATTTTTAATTTCTTAATACAACTATATTGGCAGCACACTAGAATCGTCTACTAAGACTAAATATTGATGCTTTTATATTCGTTTTATTCCTTAATAAAATAGGTTTGGTAGCAGATGAGAATCCTCTCAATTTCCGTGAAATATGTGTTGGTGTGTTTTAAGTATTAGTTTGAATGGATGTGATTCAACAAATCGGTGTCACGGTTTCAAACAGAAATTCGAAACACGAATATTTGTGTTGTTGGTATGGGTTCCATATGGTGGATGGGAAATGAGATCGATTACAACATGAAAATCTTGGGAGAAAATGTCAATTGTCAGGTAGGCCGTTTATCTTTTCCCGTCGTTATGTCAGCCGTTATTTTAAATATGTATGGTCGCTCGATTTCCGTCGTAGAAACGATTATTTAAATTATGTTTCCTCGTCGCGAAGGAACGTACATTATTCCTAAAAATATTTGGTCCTTTGTAACGTACCCAGGCGCGGATACAGAAATAATTGCAGGTGGGGGTCTGTAATTACAATTCGGCATAGCCGACCTCCACGAGCGCGAAATCGTAAAGTCTGGGGGTGCACCCCCAGGAAATGTTTAAATGCCAGATCGCCGCAGATGCGATTTCCTGGCACCTAGGCCACGAAAAAAGTCATGCAACTATTCGAGTATTGTAGAATTTCTTCTTACTTTTTTTTTTGCCGGGGGGTCGAAATTAAATATCTGTATTGTTCAATTGCATTCCTTCGGTTTTACATTTTCAAAGTGCAAAATTGATTGCACTCTTTGCTAACCGTATGACCTGTAAGCTGGCAGTGTGACGCGCCGTGTGTTAACACGGTGGGTCACAGGGGGGGAATCCGAAGTAAGTCGGCCATAAATGCTCTCCTGGCACGGTGATGTGCCGTGGGTTAACACGGGCTTGTCAGCAGATTCGGTCTTAGAAATGTTCCCACGGTGGAGATTTTGCATCTCCACCGGGATTTCCACCCGACACGGTGGGAGGAATTTTTACGTCCACTCTCCATCTGATCACGGGGTCGGGTGGACTCGCTGAGCGTACTGTAGGTACATGTGATGCTGCCGTGTTCTGTCCAAGTCGCGTCCTTGCGTATGTAACAATTTGTCAAAAAGATCGTGAACGACGCATGAAAATGCGGGCGCGCCGAAAGTGTTTGTCTTATTCGTCGGTGGCGAAATGGAAGCGAACGAACAACGCTTGGTACGAATTGCATCTTCCGGACGTAATTATCTATCGGCAGTTTTCACTGGACGCTACTTTCGAAGTGTCATTTTGTTGGCCAATCGACACGAGCGTTTTACAATGCATGATGCATTGTGAATAACACGAAATGGAATCTGTGAGGTCGCGAAAATCTAATTTTCTAATCGACGCGAACACCCACAGCATTGAATTAATTATATGAGTGCACCCCCCACTAACAGAATCAAATAAATTGAATACCCCCCTACCAACAAGGACAATATAGTTTCTGACCCCACAACCAACTGGAATTAATTTGGTCGGACACCCCCGACCCACAGGTCAAAAATAAAAGTGCGGTCCTCCCCCCCCCCCCCCCCCCTCACACCCCCCCCCCCCGAGAATTTTTCCTGGAATAGCCCTAAACAAAAATAAAACAAAACCCAATCACAAGTGATAAGTATGGCAAGTTTCTGACAACATTCTTCATACCGACCCTCGAACGGAAACCAGAAATCACAAGACACAAACAGTGGTTCTAACCAGACGGAGCCACTTCACACAACAGCAACAAATAGGAATTTGCTTTTACTCGTATTTTGATCACGTCTCATTGAAAACTGATATTGTGTAATTTGTGTTGGCCCCCATGATCCACAACTCTGTGACTTCTTGTGAAAATTTCTAAATAAACGTATTTATGTTAACAGACCAAAGAGTCTGAACTGATGAGGTATATGTACATCAGGTGGGTGGTGCACAACATTTTAATTAAGGACAGGTGTTCAATGATTGCAAATTTAGCAAAGAGGATCGATGCAGTAGTTGAACAGAATGGACGTCACGTCGAAGACGTCGTGTTTTAGACAAAGCCAAAAAACTGCCGACGTCATTATTTATCATAGGAATCAGATACGTATAGCAATATTTTAAATATAAGATTACTATATAAAATGTACATATGTCTCTGATAAGTTGGAAAGAAAAAATATTGATATTTCATAGATATGAGTACGATATAAGCAATCAGTTTTGATACCATTTTTATGGAACACCCTGTACTTTGCAATCTGTCAGCCAATTTTTATAGCACGTTAATGTAGCTTTAGTTTTGCAAATTTTGTGTTTACATTTTCTGTAACCAAATATATAAACTTGGAGGCAATCAAATATCCTGGCGGTCACCATATGCTGGCCTTGGCCATGGCCATTTGGTTCAGATTAATCATAGGTGCATATTGGTTTATGATATATGTACTAATCTATATTCAAACATCGGTGTGCTTGTATGTTACAGGTAAGTCATGTTGTGATGGAGCCACAAGACAGTTATACATTTTGAAGTTTTCAAGCAACATTACGTTTGATTTTTGTCAATACATTTACAAATCAACCTTTTTATCATAAACATATTTAGCTCTTTTGTGATTCTCAATTGCATGTCAACAGGCGATTGTGGGAGACCCGCGGTGGAAGACAAGTGTCGAGAATGTGGAGCAGTGATAGGCGGACTTAGCCACCGGCTACACTCTGGCAATGTCAGGCATGATGGCGCTGATACCACAAAAACGGGGCACGTTCTCGGCCGAGCAAATGCCCGAGGTGGGGTGATGCCCGGAGAAAGGGGACTGAGTCCCTCAGTCACGATGTGTCTCCGTTTGCTTACTCACATCGCGATGTACATCGGAGCAACCACAAATGCTCAGGTAGGTATTCCTGACCATTTGTGGTTACAACCCGGGATTATTTGGCTATTTGGTTCATTATCCAGCCCCAGTCACAGACTGTAGGAGCTACACAGGTCAATACCCAAAATGGGTCATATTTGTGATTACAACCCAGGATTATTTCAGGCTGTATGGTCCATTATCCAGCCCCAGTCAGACTGTAGGAGCTACTGGTCAATACCCCAACGGGCCATGTTTGTAATTACAACCTGGGATTATTTCAGGCTGTATGGTCCATTATCCAGCCCCAGCTGGAGGTGGATGGTGTGGCAGGGTTCCTCTGGGACCATATTGACCGAGACGTGGACAACATGGCGAGGTCGCTAGGGCACAGTGTGGACGATGTACTACTGCTCCTGCACTCGGTGATCCACACCGTGATGGTGCACCACAACCCCGACTTTAAACTCCCCAATGATCAGGCCCACCTCTGCACCAAGGTCGCGCGAGGTCAGTGGGAACTACAGTTTGTGGAGGCGTATATCAACCCGTCTCTACAACGCATGGACAACATTCTCCAGAATGGACGCCAACTACTGCTGGATGATAACAGACTAGGTTTGTTTTCTCCCCTCACAGAAATGTTTCACAATCAATCACCATTGAAGGGGTCAGTGAAAGTGATCAGTGGAAGAAGGGGGCTAACTCCCTCAGGGTAACTACTTCTTAAACTGATCACTTCAATGAATACATAATATCACAATACACGATTCTCTATCTGTTGTGCTGCATTTACACGAGGCAACTATTCTCTATAGGTCGTGCTGAATGTATTTGGCTCTATATGCCATGCTGCATGTATTTGGCTCGATATGTCGTGCTGCGTGTATTTGGCTATATGCCATGCTGCATGTATTTGGCTCTATTATGTCCTGCTGCGTGTATTTGGCTCTATATGTCATGCTGTGTGTATTTGGCTCTATTTGTCGTGCTGCGTGTATTTGGCTCTGCTCTATGTGTCATGCTGCGTGTATTTGGCTCTATATGTCATGCTGCGTGTATTTGGCTCTATATGTCATGCTGTGTGTATTTGGCTCTATATATTGTGCTGCGTGTATTTGGCTCTATATGTCGTGCTGCGTGTATTTGGTTCTATATGTCATGCTGTGTGTATTTGGCTCTATTTGTCGTGCTGCGTGTATTTGGCTCTATGTGCTGTGGTGCATGTATTTGGCTCTATATATATCGTGCTGCGTGTATTTGGCTCTATATGTCATGCTGCGTGTATTTGGCTCTATATGTCATGCTGTGTATCTTTGGCTCTATATGTTGTGCTGCGTGTATTTGTCTATGCTATATGTTGTGCTGGGTGTATTTGGCTCTATATGCTGTGTGTATTTGGCTCTATCTGTTGTGCTGCGTGTATTTGGCTCTATCTGTTGTGCTGCGTGTATTTGGCTCTATGTCATGCTGTATTTATTTTGCTCTATATGTCGTGCTGCGTGTATTTAGCTCTATATATATCGTGCCGCGTGTATTTGGCTCTATATGCTGTGTGTATTTGGCTCTATATGTCATGCTGCATGTATTTGGCTCTATATATTGTGCTGGGTGAATTTGGCTCTATATGCCATGCTGCGTGTATTTGGCTCTATATATCGTGCTGGGTGTATTTGGCTCTATATGCCATGCTGTGTGTATTTGGCTCTATATGCCATGCTGTGTGTATTTGGCTCTATCTGTTGTGCTGCGTGTATTTGGTTCTATATGTCGTGCTGCGTGTATTTGGCTCTATATTTCATGCTTTGGCTCTATATTCTGTCCTGCGTGTATTTGGCTCTATATATCGTGCTGTGTGTGTTTGGCTCTATATGCTGTGCTGCGTGTATTTGGCTCTATATGTCATGCTGCGTGTATTTGGTTCTATGTCATGATGCGTGTATTTGGCTCTATATGTCGTGCTGTGTGTATTTGGCTCTATATGCTGTGCTGCGTGTATTTGGCTCTATATGTCGTGCTGCGTGTATTGTGTATTTGGCTCTATATGTTGTGCTGCGTGTATTCGGCTCCATATGTCCTGCTGCGTGTATTTGGTTCTATGTCATGATGCGTGTATTTGGCTCTATATGTCGTGCTGTGTGTATTTGGCTCTATATGCTGTGCTGCGTGTATTTGGCTCTATATGTCGTGCTGCGTGTATTTGGCTCTATATGTTGTGCTGCGTGTATTCGGCTCCATATGTCCTGCTGCGTGTATTTGGCTCTATATGCTGTGCTGAGTGTATTTGGCTCTATTTATTCGTGCTGGGTGTATTTGGCTCTATATGCCATGCTGTGTGTATTTGGCTCTATATGCCATGCTGTGTGTATTTGGCTCTATATATCGTGCTGTGTGTATTTGGCTCTGTATGCCATGCAGTGTGTATTTGGCTCTATATATATCGTGCTGCGTGTACTTGGCTCTACATGTCGTGCTGCGTGTGTTTGGCTCTGTATGCCATGCAGTGTGTATTTGGCTCTATATATATCGTGCTGCGTGTACTTGGCTCTACATGTCGTGCTGCGTGTATTTGGCTCTATATGCTGTGCTGCGTGTATTTGGCTCTATATATTGTGCTGCTTGTATTTGGCTCCATATGTTGTGCTGCATGTATTTGGCTCTATATATCGTGATGTGTGTATTTGGCTCTATAGGTCGTGCTGTGTGTATTTGGCTCTATATGCTGTGCTGCGTTTATTTGGCTCTATGCCGTATTGCGTGTATTTGGACCTCCTATATGATGTGCTTTGGCAAAGTGTCGGTCGTCCGTCGTCCGTGAACATCATCTTCTTCTCCCGAACTGCTGAGCCGATGTTGGTCAAACTTTACAGGGATGATATATGGGTGATGCCATTTCAGATTTGATAAAATGAAGGTCATCGACAATCCAATATGGCCGCCGTGGAAAAGTAGGTCAAATTCTTAAAAAATCTTCTTCTCACGAACTGCCAGGCCGATTTTGACGAAACTTTGTATGAATGATCGATAGTTAATGCTGATTCAGATTTGTTCATAAAATTATGGTGGCCCCTGGGTCAAAAATGGGCGTGGCCCGAGGGGTCAAATATGGGTCAAATTTTATTTTTGACCGAATATGGTCATATAATATATCAAATCGAAGGTATCGACTAGTCGATCACTCTGGAGCATTTTTTGTCTAAATCAGATGATTTTGTCATCCAAGATGGCCACCGAAAGGTAAAAAAGTTGTTCTTTTACTAAAGATTTCAAACGTATTCTTCTTGTGAACTGCTTGGCCGATATTGGCCAAACTTAACTGTAATGGTCTGTGGGTGAAGCCTGTCCATTTTTGTTAAAATGGAGGTCATCACCAAATCCAAGATGTCCGCCGTTGAAAAGTAGGTCAAATTGTCAAAAAAATCTTCTTCTCACAAACCTCCAGGCTGATTTCGACGAAACTTGGTGTGAATGATTGATATTTAACGCTGTTTCAGATTTGTTCATATGGTGGCACCTGGGTCAAAAATGGGCGTGGCCCGAGGGGTCAACTAGGGGTCAAATTATATTTTTGACCGAATATGGTCATATAATATATCCAATCGAAGGTATCGACGAGACGATCACTCTGGAGCATGTTTTGCCAAAATCAGATGATTTTGTCATCCAAGATGGCCACCGACAGGTCAAAAGGTTGTTCTTTTACTAAAGATTTCAAAGGACTTCTTCTTGTGAACTGCTGGGCCGATATTGACCAAACTTAACTGTAATGGTTTGTTGGTGAAGCCTGTTCATTTTTGTCAAAATGGAGGTCATCACCAAATCCAAGATGTCCGCCGTTGAAAAGAAGGTCAAATTGTCAAAAAATCTTCTTCTCACAAACCGCCAGGCCGATTTCGACGAAACTTTGTATGAATGATCGATAGTTAACGCTGATTCAGATTTGTTCATATGGTGGCCTCTGGGTAAAAAATGGTCATGGCCCGAGGGGTCAAATAGGGGTCAAATTTTATTTTTGACGAATATGGTCATTTTATATATCAAATCGAAGGTATAGCAGTAAATCACATGCACATTCGCAATATATGTTAGATCAGAAGGTACCAACAAATTCTGTGGAACATTTGAAGTTGTAAGTGAAGAGTCTTTGTGAAATCAAGATGACCACTATGGAGGCTTTTAGGTGAGCGATACAGGCCCATTTTGGCCTCTTGTTTGTATTTGGCTCTTATATGTCGTACTGTGTGTATTTGGCTCTATGTCGTACTGCCTGTATTTGGCCCTATATGCTGTGCTGCGTGTGTTTGGCTCTATATGTCGTACTGCGTGTATTTGGCTCTATATGTCGTACTGCGTGTAATTGACTATATGTCGCGCTGCTTGTATTTGGCTCTATGTCGTACTGCGTGTACTTGGCTCTATGTCGTACTGCGTGTATTTGGCGCTATATGCTGTGCTGCATGTATTTGGCTCTATATGCTGTGCTGCGTGTATTTGGCTCTATATGTCGGGCTGCATGTATTTGTCTCTATATGTTGTGCTGCGTGTATTTTGGCTCTGTATGTCATGCTGCGTGTATTTGGCAGGTGCGGACCCACTGCTTGGCCTTCTGTATGAGATAGAGGTGCCCCGTGATCACATATCCCCAGCCGACCTCCAGGAAGTGCCAGCTGTGTGGAGGTTCCGCTCTCGTATCTCCATGGAAAATCTGCACCATGAGGTTGACACAAAGCTCGCCGCGGATGCACGGAAACCATCGACGCTCCGGGAATTCCTGAAACAGGAACCTCACCTGCGTGCACTGCGATACGTTCCCAGTGTACTGAAGCTACAGCGCATGTTGCTGCAGCGATACCAGAGGAAACTTGATAGGGCGGAGGCTTCCACCATTACTGTTGGCCATCTCAAACAGGGTACCACTATTACATTATTTTCTCACACATTAGTGTATGGTCTACCGGTGCAACATAGGAAGGGAACAAAATTTTATGATAAAAAAGCTTTTTGTAGCTCAACTAAGAAAATGTTCAACTTTATTACAGTATTTTCACTACTCAATTAGAAAAGCAATGTGTATTTTCACATTGCTGTTAGTATTTTGTACTCTAGCTTTTGATAATCAATGCATATTCAGCTAAAATAAATGCATAAAATACGCCAATACGCACACCGCACCTTACCTGGAGCGCTGTAGGACGTTATATCTTAGTTACATCAGGGGCCCGTTTCACTAAACTTCGTATGACTAAAATGTTCGTAACTGCAAAATTATTGTAAACAATTGTTCGATTTACATGTATTGAGCATAGGCTGCATATGCAGCCTATGCTCAATAAATGTAAATACATCAATTTAAATTTCCAGAAGATCCTAAATTTGCACTTACAAACATTTTAGTCGTACGCAGTTTAGTGAAACGGCCCCCAGATTGCAAGAACACAGGCATGTCTTTCAGTGCTCATATTCCACACATACAGTGGGTCTGCTCTAAACTGGACATCCTGGGGACCTCCCAACGTGTCCAGTTTAGAGAGGTTCCATTGTACCTTAATGTAATTAGATATCAGTTGTTTTGTGTCCATCCAATGAGGGATCATAGCTAGTTATTCCCCTTTGCAATTCTATTTATAGAGATCCTGTCCTATGCTGTATTTCAGCGTTTGTTTCTGACTGAACAGCACACAAATTGAGTTTTGCAAGCAGCGTAGACCAAGATCAGACTGCACATGTGTGTAGTCTGATCTGGGTCTATACTGATTACAATACAATTAGTCATTAAGTGTGAAAATATGAATCTGGCAAATAATGCAGTTCCAGATTTGTCTGTGCAGGTATGTAGGATAACCTGGATCAACACTAGTCAAAAACACTAATGGCTTCCTTTCATACCAAATTATGCGACATTCGCCCTTTTTACAAGCAATAACTCCATAAAATATACAATTTGGACCGGATTTCTATAAATAAATTCAAAGGGAAATAACTACTGTCTGTTCCACGTTTTGGTGTCGACAAACTTTTTGCTATTAAACATATTACATCTAAAAAAATATTTAATGTACTGTCTGTTCCACATTTTGCTGCCGACGAACCTTTGGCCATTAAACGTATTAAATATTAAAAATATATAAATGTTAGTACTTTTTCATCAATAAAAAAAAAGTCGCCCTCCCCCCAAAAAATTTGATTTTATTGCGAAAAAATGATTTTCCTATGGGTGTGGGAGGGGGGGCTAAAAATAGATTTTTTTTTTTTATATTATTTTTTATTTGTGAACCGATTTTCAAATTCTAACTTTTGTTTTCTTATTTACATCATTTCCAAGCGATCTGGCCATTTCATCAAATAAATTTTTCTGGGGAGCGTTGTCAAGGTCATTACCAAGGTCAGGAATGATCGAGACAAATTGTCTCCCCTATTATCATATGAACCAAGTATACTTCAATTGTTATGACGTTATGGCCAGTATAGCTTGATCTGACGAACGAAAAGTGGTAACAATGCAGTTGAAGTGTAAGGGATAGGCTAGAGTAGATAAGGACACATAGTTACTTAATCACTTATAATGTACACTATATTACATGGGGAACACGCAGGAATACATGATACATTGATATGCGAACATCACTGTATGGTGCATGATATTATTCAATTACAAGGTTGTAAGCCAATCGACTGTTATACTCTAACGCAACTTAAAAGCTATAGACGAATAAACTCGGTATGTGGTATCTCAATGGTCCCGTAGTGGACAATAGTATGAATGCACAAGTACTTTGATGATCGCTAATCAAAGTGAAATAACATACAAGTACAACATGGCAGAACGAACATTGGAGGACAAATGACAATCATCTGAGCTACCCCAGTGCTGGCGTATCTCAATAGATAGTGGTAACCTCTGAGTATCAAGGTCCCAAGGTCTGCCTCACCCGCAGTATGAGGTCTAGTCAACAATATGGCTATAATCCAACTTCAAGTGGATTAATCAATAAACAATATATGTAGTCTTACTACAATCCCTTAGCCATGATATGCCATGATAGGAGTATAACCATACACTATCAAAGTATACATATGTATTGCCTATGCAATGTATTTCCAAAGTCTGAATGTCAAAGTCAAAGCCGGATGTGGTTACATCACATGGTAGTCAATAACGATAATGTTCCGGAAGCTGGTACCGGAAGTAAAGTTCCAAAGGTAGACTGTCGCGAAGAATTATTTCCGGAAGTGGTGGACCAGATGTAAAGTTCCTATGGTATCACTAGACTGTAGCAACCTGGATGTGGTGGGCCGGATGTAAAGTATCCATGGTGAATCAATTGGTTGTAATACCGGAAGTGGTACACCGGATGTAAAGTTCCGATAGAATACAAATGGCGATTATCACGTTGGCTAAGACGCCGGGAAAAGTTTCACATGGGTGACATTCAACTCGGTGGTAGTATAATAATATGATATATGTGTATGGTGTTTTACTTCACTAATCGATGGCTGTGACTGTCTGCTGAATTCGATGTAGCAATCACACACTGCTCTATACAGGCCTGTACCCGGAGCTGCTACACACACTGCGCCAGACAGACGTACGGACACTCGGACGACCTGGTACTCTGCACTGACTGGGGTCTGCCCTTAACGAGTGGACCAAAACATCCAATGTGACTCGCTGGAGCGATCTCAAGAAGCTACAAAATGAAATGAGCCTCCAATTACTGGACGAATACGCACAGACGGACAGACGTGATGCACAACGGACTAAAACGGGAATCGAACAACGGCAAATCACAGCTGAAATAAAATGTTGTAGGTACATACCAAAATCCTCCGTGTCACTGGTGAATATAGCACTATCCTTCTGCTACCAGAAAATATGAGTCCCAACAACACATTGCGAGATATCGCTTATATACGCACCAGCGAATCCACGCACGGAATAATGAATATGCCTAAACCTCGTTCGACATCTCAGCACAAATATTACAAAACCATGGCTTTTGTCATTTCACCCGCGGGTTATATTTGGCATAAATATATGTTCCCACGCCATAAATCCAACCAAACTAGTGTACAGCCCTCGCGGAATAAATACCATCCAACATGGTATATCCTACACTACCATAAATCTGCACACTATAGACCCAGATCTCATAATGCGAAATGGACCCGACTGGTCTCGACATACGACGGTCGCTATTTGGCCCCGCCAAACCCGTCCATATCGGTACTACGGGCTGTACACTCAGATGAGAGTGTAGCACATACTAAACTCAAATATCGTGGTCATTTACGGAAATATCACGACACAAAGCATCACCAGTATGGGATCTGATATATCCGTGTTGGCCAGTACCAGGCTATGCTGAAACACTAACCCATAGCATACATAACAGGGCAGACGATGGTATGGTCTGCGCTATATACTGGCTTCACCTACAGAAGGTCCCTTATCTGGTGAACAACTGACATGCGGACAAACTCGGCCGCGCACGGATAGTGGACATCCGTAATACCAAAAGGGGTCGATTCACTAGCGAATCCAGCACACGCAGTCAAAGAGTCCTCTACCACACACATGCAAGAGTCTGTGGCAAATATGGCGTGACATCTGTAAAACATTGCTCATAAAATGGACGTGTATTTAAATCCGCAAAAAGGACACGCATAAACGTATTTCCATCACAATACAACATAAGCCCCGTTATTACACGCACATTGTATATGCCAAATGTACATGCTAAATCACAGGTATGTAAAAATCACAGGTATGTGGAATCACAGGTATGTGGAATCACAGGTATGTGAAATCAATAATACGCACAACACTACAACACAGTACCACACAAGTATACAATTATACGGAAATCCGGAATGTACAAGAATGCACGTGTCACGCGACAAGCGTGACTTTTTGTTATTGATGAAAAAGTACTTACATTTAAGTATTTTTTATATTTAATGTGTTTAATAGCCAAAAGTTTGTTGGCAGAAAAATGTGGAACAGACAGTAGTCCCCCATTATGAATCATTAACCTGGGACTGTTATTTACAGACGATTACCTCTACAATCTGCTGCTGGAGTTTGGTGCATGCTGGGAGCTGGTCAGAGAGAGGCTTGAGAAACATGGTGCGTACGATCTGTGGGCGTTGTCAGAAAGGAAACCTTACAATGTTTGCAACAATCATAGTCCCAAATCAGCCTGCACATCCGTGTGTGTTACAATCCGTGTATCATATCCTTTCTCCACTCTCTCAGAGAATTCCCAAAATGGCTCTTGCCTTTTGATGGACTGTTGAACGATAATCCAGTCCGGACAGTATGACATGCCATCCATCACAACATGACACCAGCTGTGGTTTTGTCCAAATGTAGATGCTGATGATGAACTCCGCTCTTGTACCCTGATCTGAATGCTTCAGTGACAAAACAGTGAACATTGTATCCCTGATCAGAGGTTGTGAAGGTGCAGGCTGACCTGAAAACTTATTGCTGAAAGCTGGAATATTTATTCACAGATTTGTTTTCGCTGGTCAATGGCTTGGCACTCACTGAACGGTCATTTCAGCTGTTGCCACGGAGATGGGGGTCACCATGGTGCCAAGAGAATATTGCCGTAAGGAAATCACGGATGATACCCCAATATCCTGGTTGTTGCCTTCTACGAGAAATGAGGGACTCTGTTCATTTGCTCTTCTCGATTTTCTGCTTCGTACACAGAATGAGTTCCTGGAGAAATATTTGAAAGACACTAAAAGGTAACCTGTGGTATATAATCTCCAAATAAGTAAACCACCATGTGATGAAGCCAGGGTAATTGCCTTTATTACCAGATGTAAAACTCCATCCAATCAATCAATAAATGCATCAAATTTTGTTTCTGCCTTTCACAAACAGTTAATATTGGCATTTTCACTGTTGTAGGGAAAACATGTGTTTTATGTGCTTCCCCAAATAAATGGGGATTACGGTACACATGATGATCAGGAGCATCCCAATACAGTGGAACCCCTCCAAACCGGACCCCCTCTATACCGGAATTCGCGCTATACCGAACATACGACCACGTCCCGAATAGTCTGCTATATAAACACATTAGTTTCTACCCCTCTATTCCGGAACCCCTCTACTCCATAATCCGGACGCCATTTCATGTCCCAAAACCATATTTCAGTGTTAAAATAACCCCGGAAAACCGGAAACACGGTCACCTGTCAGGATGTCATCCAAGAAATACACCGCGCCCAATTTCAATGTTGTTGTTTCAAGCGGGTGTCAAAATCACACCGTGTTTAGAATAGACTGGTTCCCGGTACTATTGTTCAGCTCTGGTTCCCAAAATGCGGAGCCACGAGAATGAGACGATTGGAACGGACTCCCAACTTGACATTTGTGTGGAAGAAATAACAAAATTGATCAAATTACGCGCTATCCATGCGTGTAATGCGCTAAGCGGCATGTTTTTTTAACATCATAAGCGGCATTACAAAGTTAAGAATCTATTCAATACATTCGACCTAAATACGAGACATGTTTGCTGTTTTACAAACTCATTACAATAGCATGGTTCACAATTTAATTATACACGTACGTAACAATTACGGAAACAAAATAATCGGCACATTATTTCTGAACCCACCGACCGATTAATTGAGATAATCTGATAATTACTTAACGAGGCTGTAAACTCGTGACTATAGCCTGTGGGCTATTGTAGCAGCTTGCGGTAACTACACAGCACACGCGAAATGTGTCATATGCTCTTTGCGACCAGTGTAGACTGTAGACTCAGATTACATTGCGAATCTGCACTATTTGCTATACCCCTTGCGAATCTGCACTATTTGCAATGTCAATCAAAAAAACACATTCAGATCTTAAAAGAGCGCTCCAGCTGATCGAGAAAGTTCCACAGTGGCACAAAATACTTAGGGGCCTTTATCCCATGTCATCTGCACTCTGTTTATTGGGAATTACACAACTGGGTAGCCGAGCGTAATTTGGGGGTACATTTCTTATTTCTCCATACACATGGCAAGTTGGGAGTGCTTTAGAATCGTCTCATTTGCTTTCAATATGGTAATAATGGTATATACTATACAAATCCAAGAGTTAATTATGGAAAACATACATTTCCTTAACTGGAAATAGAAAACCCCTCTAAACCGAAAACCCCTGTAAACCGAACTTTTCAGTCTGTCCCCAGGGTGTTCGGTTTAGAGGGGTTCCACTGTACATGGGTTTAGTTTTGTAATCATGATCAGACATTATTGTGTGAGGGTGTTCAGTTTATAGATGTTCCACTCTCATTTACTTTACATGAGCATCCCAATACATTTAGTTTTGTAATCATGAACAGACATTATTGTGTAATGGGTGTCCAGTTTATAGATGTTCCAATCTACTTCAGTTACACGAGCATCCCAATACATGGGTTTAGTTTGTAATCATGATCAGACATTATTGTGTGAGGGTGTCCAGTTTATAGATGTTTCACTCTAATTTACTTAAATGAGCATCCCAATACATTTAGTTTTGTAATCATGAACAGACATTATTGTGTAATGGGTGTCCAGTTTATAGATGTTCCAATCTACTTCAGTTACACGAGCATCCCAATACATGTGTTTAGTTTGTAACCATGAACATACATTATTGTGCGAGGGGTGCCCAGTTTATAGATGTTCCACTCTAATTTACTTTACACGAGCATCCCAATACACGGGTTTAGTTTTGCAATCATGAACAGACATTGCACTGTATCTGCTATAGGAAGGTGAGCAGCGTGAGCATGGTGAGAGCCCAGGAGGTGACCCACGCCCACCTGATCAGCTATGACCCCCAGGCGGACCTACTTCCACTCGTCCTCGCCAACTGCCAGTACTCGTTTGAAATCGGCAAAGGGACGAAGATCGAGTACGACTTTGCGAGTCTGGAGCGACAAATCATTGATCGATTCCTCTATTCCAAGTCGAGAATAGAAACTGGAACAATCTTGGCGGTATGAGCACAACACATATCTTCCTGGATAGCGAAACATGGAGAGCGTTGCATATACAAATGCTGTATTCTCAATAAGCAAAGATGTGAATCAAATATTTAGGGCCCCGCCCAGAATCAGCGGTGCCCTATAGGTTTCGCCCTGTCCGTCCGTCCATCTGTCCGTTGAAAGTTTTTGTAAAAGTTTCTCAAATCACCTATAATTTCTGTTTGCCTTCAGCTAATATCTTCATATTGCACACATGCATTACTTAGAAACGACACATCCTTCCACATGAATACAATTACACTCGCTACTGATCATACGTCCGTCCGTCCGTCCATCTGTCAGTTTATTTTTTGGAAAGTTTTTGTCAGAGTTTCTCAAATAGGGGCCCTAAATGCGTTGACCGACCAAGTTTTCTAGTCTACTTTTGTCCTATTGTACTTTATATCCCATCCATGTTCCGGCAAAACATCACATTTTGGTCGGAAATCAATCTTGCCACTACATTTCCCTCGTGCCACGGCAAAAGTTTTCGACATTGTCGAACATATATAATATGTATGCAGGTTTGATTTTTGTACATGTACATGTAACGAGAAATAAAAAAAATGAAAGAAAAAAAACAACATGTTTTGTGAGCACATGAAAATCATCTCCTTTAGTAATTTGTAATTCACTGTGAAGTTTGGAGTCTGAACCTCAAGATCTCCCTGTAATAGAAAAACATAACATTGAAACAAAGAAAAACACTATATTATTTATAATACTAGTGATAAATGTGGCAAGCATACGTGTTGCTCGACTAGTAATGACCTTACACGTTTCTCTCACTGGTATGCGATGTCCTATCTTTAGTTTAGTTATTTTGCTCATGTTATATATCGCTTATGTGTTCCAGTATTACATTTTATATGGGATACGCGAGAGTGGACAGGGCTGAGAATATGTTGTACTGTCTGTTTCACGAAACCTGCCCAAATTTTATGGCCATATAAACAATGTAAAAACAGTATTTTTAGCTCACCGGAGCGAAGCTCATGTGAGCTATTGTTACCGCAATGTGTCCGTCGTCCGTGAACATTTTCAAACGTCTTCTCCTCGGTAACCATTGGGCCTATTGTCACCAAACTTCATGGTCATGGTCCTTAGGTAGGGGGATTACAAAATTGTTAAAATGACATCATCTCGTAATCCAAGATGGCCGCCATCTAAAAATAGCACAAATTCTTCAAAAATCTTCTTCTCAAGAACCGCCAATCGGATTTCGACAAAACTTGGTAGGAATGATCGATGTACAATGCTCTTTCAAAGTTGTTAAAATGGTGACCCCGGGGTCAAAAATGGGCGTGGCCCGTGGGGTCAAATTTTATTTTTGACCGAATATGGTCATATCATATATCAAATCGAAGGTATCAACGAGGCGATCACTCTGGTGTATTTTTTGTCGAAATTGGATGGTTATGTCATCCAAGATGGCCACCGAAAGGTCAAAAGGTTGTTCTTTTATTAGATTTCAAAATTCTTCTTCACATGAACCGCTTGGCCCATGGTATCCAAACTTAAAAATTATGGTCCATGGGTGAAGCATTTTCAGATTTGTTAAAATGGAGGTCATCGCTAATCCAAGATGGCCGCCGTCTAAAAATAGCACAAATTCTTCAAAAATCTTCTTCTCATGAACCGCCAACCGGATTTCAACGAAACTTTGTAGGAATGATCGATGTACAATGCTCTATCAAAGTTGTTAAAATGGTGACCCCGGGGTCAAAAATGGGCGTGGCCCGTGGTGTTTATTTTTGATCGAATAAGGTCATGTCTATCAAATCGAAGGTATCAAAGATGCGATCGCTCTGGTACATTATTTGTCGAAATTGGATGGTCATGTCATCCAAGATGTCCGCCGAAAGGTCAAAAGGTTGTTCTTTTATTAGAGATTTCAAAATTCTTCTTCACACGAACCGCTTGACCCATGGTGGCAAAACTTCACAGTTATGGTCCATGGGTGAAGCCTTTTCTGGCATTTCTGGCTAGGAGAGTTAAATTTGCTAGGCAATGTAACATCGAAAGTTGAAATGCAAATGCGATAAAAGTACATTATAAATCATTCTGTATTCGATCAATGCATAGTGAGTTCCCTGATAATATTTGGAACAAACATGGCACTGTGTATTTATATGACTACAGATAGACCAGATGATCTACCGAGCCGAGTTCACCAATTCTGCCGTGTTCAACAAACTCCGTGACAAGATAACACAGGTGTGCCGCTAATGTAAAAACAGACAAATGTGCAACAACAGTCTAGACTGTGGTCCGGATTTGTCTTGTTTTTATGCCCCACCATGATAGTGGAGGAGGCATTTAGTGTTACCCTTGTCTGTCCGTCCTTTCCATCCGTCCGTCACCCACCTTGTAACTTGTAAAACGTTTAAATCATCCTAGATACAAACCTGAAACTTGGTCTGTAGCTTCCTTATGATGAGTAGATGGGCAAAGTTTATTTTGATTTTTGATTCGACCCCTATTCGACTTAGAATTTACCAATTTTGCCTTGTAACTCGTGAAGGTTTAAAACCATAATAGCTACAGATCTGATACTTGGTATGTAGCTTCCTTATGATGAGTAGATGTGCAAGGTTTATTTCGATTTTTTATTCGACCCCCGGTCATGGATTATCTCCCCCTGTTTGACTTATAATTTCACCATTTTGCCTTGTAAATTTCTATTTTTGCTTTATCATTGATCCATGCATTTTCTCCCCATTTTGGACTTGGAATTTTGCCTCGTTTACTATCAAAGTGATATGTGGGGCATCCAAATTCTATGGACACATTGATCATTATTATATTCCTATCAACTTTACTATTTGGTGCGAATATTGTCATTATTATATTCCTTTCAACTTTACTATTTGGTGGGAATTTTGTCATTATTATATTCCTATCAACATTACTATTTGATGGGGATATTGCCAGTATTATATTCCTATCAACATTACTATTTGGTGGGGATATTGCCATTATTATATTCCTATCAACATTACTATTTGATGGGGATATTGTCATTATTATATTCCTATCAACTTTACTATTTGATGGGGATATTGATCATTATTATATTTCTATCAACTTTACTATTTGATGGGAATATTGTCATAATTATATTCCTACCAACTTTACTATTTGATGGGGATATTGTCATCGTATATTCCTATGATGGGGATATTGTCATTGTATATTTCTATAAACTTTATTATTGTATCCCCCGGACTCCGTCGGGGGATACTATGGATTTGACAGCGCGCCGCGTCCGCGTCCGCGTCCGCCGCAGACACTTCTTGTCCGGAGCATAACTCGAACACCCTTTGGAATATTTTCATGAAACTTCACACATGCATAGACCACGACCCGAAGGTGTGTCGCGCACAATAATGACAACTCTTGCATAGCTAATTTTTGAGTTATCTCCCTTTTTTGTTTTTTCTCGCACTGATTTCGTGTCCGGAGCATAACTCCACCACCCTTTCGAATATTTTCATGAAACTTCACACATGCATAGACCACGACCCGAAGGTGTGTCGCGCACAAGAATACAACTCTTGCATAGCTAATTTTTTAGTTATCTCCCTTTTTTGTTTCGCGCACTGATTGACCATAACTCGACCACCCTTTGGAATATTTTTATGAAACTTAACACATTCAATTAGACCACGAACCCAAGGTGTGTCGTGCACAAGAATGACAACTCTTGCATAGCTAATTTTTGGAGTTATCTCCCTTTTTTGTTTTCGCTCACTGATTTCCTGTCCGGAGCATAACTCGACCACCCTTTGGAATATTTTCATGAAACTTCACACATGCATAGACCATGACCCGGAGGTGTGTCGCGCACAAGAATGACAACTCTTGCGCACTCTACAAACTGGACAATAATGCATAAAGACCTGTTTTCTCGTCTGCTCTGTATACCTTTTCTCGTGTGCTCTGTACACCTTACCTGTAGAGAGAACAATAGAAACTGGGAGAACCATGTGCTAAGCATGGGCTAGCATGTGCAGATGTCCACTGCTTGACCACTGCTGACCAGGTAATTTATACAGGTAAATCACTACATTGGGTACTGTGTTGAAAATATTGTGGCATCATGTGGACCTCTGCAGATATATGTATACTCAACAAAACTAGAAACGTCCCTGTTTTATAGCCGGTGTAGCTCTGTCTATGTATGTACCACATGTTCAAAGTACATGTATTTTAAACCGTGACGATGTTCAGAATATGATCGTGTAGAGTTTAGCCGATACACACGGTTTACATAGCGGCCAGTGACCGGAACGTTGATTTCCACTTTTTGCACGTGCACGCTATACTTGTCATCGATAAGGTGATTCAGTTCATGTCGTACCATTCATGCGATAGGGGCTATTCGGAAAATTAAAAAACTTTTTAAATTTTTCACTGTTTTCGATATGCCACGGCTTTCCGAAAACGAGCGAAATCAGGCAATTGGGATGCTTGCGGGTGGATGGCCGCCAGGGCGGTCGCGCCTCGGTTTGGTTGCTGTCGGAAGACGATTGATCGTCTTGCAGCCCGGTACCAGCAGACTGGGGGGGGCTGTTCACGACCGGCAGCGACCTGGTAGGCCTCGTGTAACGACGGCTAGAGCCGATCGTTACATTACGTTGACGCACTTACGTCAACGTCGATTGGCAGCCACAGTCACTGCTAGGCGATACGGTGTCTCAGGGCAGACCATTCGCAAACCGGTTACGTCGTAACGCCCAACCAATCCGGGCACGCCGCCCGTACACTGGTCAGATAATGACCCAACATCACCGTGCTGCCAGACTGTTATGGGCGCGACGTCATCTGAACTGGAGAAGGGCTGACTGGAACCGAGTTTTGTTCACCGATGAATCTCGGTTCACAGTTAGTCATGCTGACGGAAGATACGGGTATACAGGCGTAAAAATGAAAGATTCACCGATTGTTGCATTGTTGAGAAGAACAGGTTTGGGGAAGGGAGCGTAATGGTCTGGGGTGGGATCATGGGAAACCGGAAGACAGATTTGGTTGTTGTACAGGGCAACATCAATGCACAACGTTATGTTGCAGATGTGCTAAATGCACATGCCTTACCATTTATCCGTCAGCATAGTCCTGGTGTGACATTGATGCACGACAATGCCCGCCCTCACTAGCCAGGGTCACCACTCAATACTTACAGCAAAACAACGTCGACGTCATGCCATGGCCCGCGGTCTCCCCGGATCTCAATCCCATTGAGCACATATGGGATGAGCTGGGCAAAGCAAAGCACGAGCTAACCATCAGATTGACAATGTTCGCGATCTTACACGGGCGTTACAACGGGAATGGAGGAATTTGCCCAACGCACTGGTATTGCGTTACGTCACGTCGATGCGGCGTAGGATCATTGCATGCATTCATGCAAATGGTGGCCACACTCGGTACTAACTGAGATTAACTGAATTTGCCACATTACTTATTGAAATTCCATCTCTAAACATTTAAGTAACACATTTCTGAGTTTTTGTGATTTTTGATTTTGACCCCTACCGCCCTTGGCCGGTTATCTCTCGAATATTTAACAAGATATCCAAATGCAATTTATTGGCTTTGATACAGAAATGAATGAACTTGTTTTTCCATTTTGATTTTTAAAAGTAACCCTTTTGGTTTTTGATGAATCTTTCCTTAAACATGGAGGGACGTTTCTAGTTTTGCTCAGTATAGATAAATATAGGACTATTAAAAAAAAATCTGGTCTCCAATAGCAAGCATTATTATTTTTAAACTTTTTTTTGTAATTTTTTTTATTTTTTTTTTTTCTTTTATTTCATTTTTTTTAAATTTTTTCATTTTTTTTTTTCAAATTATTTTTCAAATTTTGACTGGAAAAAAAATCTGGGCTCCAGTAGCAAGCATTATTATTTTTAAACTTTTTTTTTCCATTTTTTTTTTTCATTTTTTTTTTCAAATTATTTTTCAATTTTTGTCCAGTAGCAGAAGGTCGTAAGTGCTATATACAGACTATTCACCTGTGATTATATTACATTTCATAAATGATTACATAAATGATTATATTACATTTCCGTAAACTGTGTTGAAAATATTGTGGCATTATGTGGACCTGTGCAGATATATGTAGATAAATATAGGACTATTAAAAAAAATTCTGGGCTCCAGTAGCAAGCATTATTATTTTTAATTTTTAAACTTTTTTTCCATTTTTTTTTTTCATTTTTTTTTTCAAATTCTTTTTCAATTTTTGTCTAGTAGCATAAGGTCGTAAGTGCTATATACAGACTATTATCATATAATAAAAAAATTATTGACTAGTGAGCCATAGAATATAATCTGATATTCTATGGTTCACTAGTCAATAATTGTATAATATGTTCGGGCCAGTGAAAATTGCTTTCGGGCCCAGGCTCGAGGTCAAGGCGGGACAAGGCGTGGCATCTGATTCCGCGCAATTCTTGTTTACTTATCTCCCTTTGTTGTTTCGTGCTCTGATTTTGTATCCAGAGCATAACTCGAACACGCATATACGCATTGCTCTAATGGTCCTCTACCGCCCTGTGCCAAATCCACGTTCGTTCTGCCCCCGTCAAGCCCAGGGTGAAGGTCACATACTTAGTGCTTCAAAAACATTAACGCTTGGGTACATATCTTATACTTTCTGTTTTCTTTCATGGATCATGGATCATCTTCATATTTCATATACGCATTGCTCTAATGGTCCTCTACCGCCCTGTGCCAAATCCACGTTCGTCCTGCCCCACCAATCCCAGGGTCAAGGTCACATACTTGGTGCTTCAAAAACTTTAACGCTCAGGTAAATATCTTATAATTTTTATTTCCATTCACGGATCAACTTCATATTTCATATACGCGTTGCTCTAATGGTCGTCTACCGCCCTGTGCCAAATCCACGTTCGTCCTGCCCCCGCCAAGCCCAGGGTCAAGGTCACATACTTAGTGCTTCAAAAACTTTAACGCTCGGGTAAATATCTTATAATTTCTGTTTTCTTTCATGGATCATCTTCATATTTCATATACGCATTGCTCTAATGGTCCTCTACTGCCCTGTGCCAAATCCACGTTCGTCCTGCCCCCGCCAATCCTAGGGTCAAGGTCACATACTTGGTGCTTCAAAAACTTTAATGCTCAGGTAAATATCTTATAATTTTTCTTTCCATTCACGGATCAACTTCATATTTCATATATGCGTTGCTCTAATGGTCCTCTACCGCCCTGTGCCAAATCCACGTTCGTCCCGCCCCCGCCAAGCCCAGGGTTAACATCATATACTTAGTGCTTCAAAAACTTTAACGCTCAGGTAAATATCTTATAATTTCTGTTTTCTTTCACGGATCAGCTTCATATTTCATATATGCATTGCTCTAATGGTCCTCTACCGCACTGTGCCAAATCCACGTTTGTCCTGCCCCCGCCAAGCCCAGGGTCAAGGTCACATACTTGGTGCTTCAAAAACTTTAACGCTCAGGTAAAAGAAAATTTTGACTTGCAATTTGGCCTCATTTATTATCAAAGCGATATGTGGGACATCCGTGTTCTATGAACACATTTTCTAGTTTATTAAACTTCACACATGCATAGAAGACGACCCAAAGGTGTGTCACACGTAAGAATGACAACTCTTGCGTCGTTAATTTCTTAGTTATCTCCCTGTTGTTTGTTTCGTGCACTGATTTCGTGTCTGGAGCATAACTCGAACACCCTTTGGAATATTTTCATGAAACTTCACACCATGCATAGACCACGACCCTAAAGGTGTGTCCCGCAAGAATGACAACTCTTGCATCACTAATTCTTTAGTTATCTCCCTTTGTTTTTCCGTCACTGATTTTATTGGTCTACCGGGAGCATAACCTCCGAAACACCCTTTTTTTCAAACTAACTTTGTGTATCTGGGGAGGGGGATACACATGCGCTTGTCGACAAGCGTCCATTTCTAGTTTGATGGGGATATTGTCATTGTATATTCCTATAAATTTTACTATTTGATGGGGATATTGTCATTTTATATTCCTATCAACTTCACTATTTGATAGTGTCATCACTTCCATCAGTCAGTCGGCCCTCCGTGTTTCACAATCGGTAAAATTTCCCAATGTTTCATTGATTATGCTTTCAGACTTGGACCAATGTAGATCCAGGTCAGACTGTGCATCCGCACAGTCTTGATTAGATCAGGATCTGCATTTTTTCGCCATTCCATCCATGAAATTAAACTTATTTTCAATCGTGTAGTATATGTAATACATTATCACAGGCATTGTTTTGATTAACAAATATTTTATATTACATTAAATAAAAAATATTATTTTAGCTAGATTAGTACACTGAGTGATTTAGGTGATGTCAGCTACTCGTATGTCACCAGAAGACGACTAGCCTCGTCCCATCATCCACTACATCATTCATCCACTTTCTAATTTCACGGCTCAATATTGTTTTATGTATTTTATTTTTTGGGAGTTTTCCTCCCATTAATACAGGTGAAATACGGGATTAGAACCATTGACTCCGCCTAAGATGTGACTTGCCTGGAGAAATAGGGCTTATTGGTTTTGTGACAAGTGTAGATCCAGATCAGCCTGTGTATATGCACAGTCTGATAATTATCTGCATTATTCGCTATTCTAACATGCAGTGTAGATCGTTATCAGGGTACCGACGTGTGCTATTTGATCAAGAGTGACAGTGGTCACAAATGTCATAAGCCCCATTTTCCAGTCACAGCCACATGTTATCTCGGTTGCTGAGAGTCCATTAACACTTTCAACACCACAGGCCTGTATAGTGGTATTGGCAAAAAGTGTAGATCCAGATGAGCCGTCTCGGGACGAGCTGTCTCATCATGATCTGCACTTTTTGCAAGTAATTTTCATATTTTGAGAACAAAAACACCCCCTTGTCTAGTGTGAAAATTATGTTATGATGATTGGATTGGTTGGAAAATTAACATATCAAAATCCATTCCAGTTACTTATGGGGTGTAAGGGTTAAACGGCATGAAATGAATGTTTGTCCACAGGAGAGCCTGAGCGCGGTGACAAAGCGACAGATCTGCGAGGAACTGCGGTCACTGCCGGACCTGTGTCAGTCCCTGGACAACCTGGACATCTGTATCAGTTTCCTCACGTCCATCGGCGGTCAGCCTGACCAGAGGCTGCAGGAGTTCATGGTGGACACTCTGCAGATGGACTCTCCACTGCTCAGTCAGAAGGTAAGGCCGGATTTTTTTTTTGATTTGTTTCTCAGATTTTTCCAACAAATATGTCCAGAGGAGGAGGAAAAAAAACAACAACAAAACTGACGCAATATTAAACAAAGATATAAACCAACTAAAAATCACCATAAATGTGAACAGAACAGTAATGTATTACTCATATATATAAAGAATACCAGGCTAGTTCTTCTGATAAGGTTATCAAGCTAGGCTAGGAAACGGGTGAAAATTACGAGGTTTACCCTTTCCAAGCCGTGTCTGATAAACTTGACAAATATCAATATGTCTGAATATATTATACAAACATCAGACTAGAAAGTCACTCAGATATAATATATTATACAAACTCCATCAGACTAGAAAGTCACTCGGATATAATATTATACAATCTCCATCAGACTAGAAAGTCACTCAGATATACAACCTATTCGGCTGGAATATCACTTTGAATGTTTACATGTGAACTGAAGCTATGGTATCTTACTAAATCATTTTCAAAAAAAAATAAGAAAAAAACAATTTTTGTCGCGCCCGCTTGCGGAAAGCGCGATATAGTCGGCACTTTGGCGTATGTACGTACGTATGTACGTACGTGTGTCCGGTTAAAGTTTTTGGTCAAGTTGTTTGGTTAAGTTTTTTGGTTAAAGTTTTTGGTTAAGTTCTTTGGTTAAAGTTTTTGGTTAAGTTTTTTGGTTAAGTTTTTTGGTTAAGTTTTTTGGTTAAAGTTTTTTGGTTAAGTTTTTGGTTAATGTTTTTGGTTAAGTTTTTTGGTTAAGTTTTTCGTTATACTATATCTTTTTTTTAGTGTCCATGCCTCGCCACAAGGCGCGACATACAGGCCGCGGCCATCTAGTTTATATTTTTTGTCGCGCCCGCTTGCGGAAAGCGCGATATAGTCGGCACTTTGGCGCACGTACGTACGTGTGTCCGGTTAAAGTTTTTGGTTAACTTTTTTGGTTAAGTTTTTTGGTTAACGTTTTTTGGTTAACGTTTTGTCGTTATACTATATCTCTGCAACTGCTTTGCCCGTTACCTTGAAACTTCACATGGGTGTTTATCATCATCTATATTTTCATTCTACCCCCTCCCGTGCGGCCCCTGTGCCCAATGTCAAGGTCAAATTACAGTCGCACCTGTACTAACGGCCACCTGTATTAAGCGTCTCCCTCCGTTAAGCGGCCATTTTATTTCCCCCCAATGAAAATTACTCTAAAATGCACCTGTATTAAGCGTGAACCTGTCTAACGCGGCCAACGGCCAGGCAAAATCGTCCATTTTGATTCAAAATCCTCGTTTTAGCGACCATTCTCAGCAAAATATCGGAAATTCTAAAAAAAAGCTGGAACCAAATTCCTTCAGGTACCGGTAATCCCCATTTCCCACCCAGTGACGTAAATCTCGCTAATTGCAGGCCAAACTGTTTACAATACCATTTCAATTTGTTTTAGGACACCCGATTGTTTGACCAAATTTTCATCACATCATTACGCGATTCACAAAAATCATGCCTACCCGCTGTGACAATAAGTCACGGGTCGATAGTTTCAATAATCCCCTAGCCAAACATTGCTTCTTGCTACTATAATTGTCAGTTCAAAATACGTGTTATTCTCGTGGCCAAGTTATTTATACAGTACAGCCAATCGCTGGTAAGTAAAGGCAGCCCTTAGTGGCATGATTGACAGGTTACTGTGGCGAAAGACGTCGACAATATATCTATCAGCGATTGATCATGAACTCGGTATAGTTAACTCCCTCCGAATACTCTCAACCAGACAAAAAAACACATGCAAACACGCGTTTTAACGGGAGCCAGATGCGAGTTGTTTTCTGGCTAGTAAAAATAATAAGCTGGGTCGCCCGGTAGTTGTCTACACACATTTTTGTCAGCTTTTGACGCTTTGTGGGATACCATTTCCGAAATAAAAATAGCATCCAATCGTTAGCTACGATTGTGGGTATACCCACTCGAGGCGCCACCTGACGAACCGAGTCGTGACAAACACAGCGGAAGCCCATGATTGCAACTTTATTTTTCGCCGAAAAGTTTGAAAGAATTAAATACGAAATCAATATATTTTTTATTTGAAATCCTTTGATGCCGAAAACAAATATTGTTTATTACATTGCTAACTGTTTATTTCAATCAAATATGGCTAACTGTATTGTCAGAAAACATGAAAAAGTCTGTAAATATCACGAACAATTTCGGCGATTTCGTACCTACGTAGTTTCGTCCTTTTGCAACTTTTTCCAATTGATGTTAACGAAACCCGATTTTTATGATAATTCAGTTTGGTATTAACTAAATATACAGAATTTATGCACATCCTAGTCCATAAATGATATTTTAAGTGAATTTAAACGGATTAATTTGCTATTCGTCTGAAGTATTTACATAAATGCTGTTTCATTACATGTACACAGTTAAAAGAGGTTCAAATGGGTGGTAACACCATATACTTTTGAGATGAAATAAACAACAGCCCTTCAGCTTTTACAACAGCCCTTCCACATATGCATACATCATAATGTGCAAGTTATAGCGAGCGTGGCATGGGGACTGCTGTTATGAGCCGAGCTATGCTGACCGTGGCTTAACTACTTATATTTATCTGTTCAAAAAATGTACATATGAACTTAAGACAAGTTTGACTGTACATTAATTGTACATATAAATCTATATGGAACAAGTTATAAGTCGGTCCAAGATGAACCTCCATTAAGCACCCACCTGTGTTAAGCAAGCTATTTTGGACTTTCCCATGGCCGCTTGCTTAAGACAAGTTTGACTGTACTTTGAAGTTTTTGGTTAAAGTTTTTGGTTAAAGTTTTTTCATGTACTATATCTATGCACCTACTTTGCCTATTACCTTGAACCTTCACATGACTGTTTATCATCATCCATATTTTCATTCTACCCCCCACCCGTGCGGCCCCTGTGCCCAATGTCAAGGTCAAATTACTTTACAGTTTTTGTCGCGCCGGCTTGCGGAAAGCGCGATATAGACGGCACTTTGGCGTGCGTGCGTGCGTGCGTGCGTGCGTGCGTGCGTGCGTGTGTGCGTGCGTGCGTGTGTGCGTGCGTGCGTGCGTGTGTGTGCGTGTGTGTGTGTGTGCGTGTGTATGTACGTGCGTACGTGTGTATGTACGTGTGTCCGGTTAAAGTTTTTGGTTAAGTTTTTTGGTTAAAGTTTTTCGTTATACTATATCTCTGCAACTGCTTTGCTCATTACCTTGAAACTTCACATGGGTGTTTATCATTATCTATATTTTCATTCAACCCCCCTCCCGTGCGGCCCCTGTGCCCAATGTCAAGGTCAAATTACTTTGAAGTTTTCGGTTAAGTTTTTTGGTTAAAGTTTTTTGTTATAGTATATCTCTGCAACTGCTTTGACCATTACCTTGAAACTTCACATGGGTGTTTATCATTATCTATATTTTCATATACCCCCCTCCCATGCGGCCCGTGTGACCAATGTCAAGGTCAAATTACTTTGAAGTTTTTGGTTAAAGTTTTTTGTTATACTATATCTCTCAAACTGCTTTGCCCATTACCTTGAAACTTCACATGGGTGTTTATCATCATCCATATTTTCATTCTACCCCCCACCCGTGCGGCCCCTGTGCCCAATGTCAACATCAAATTACTTTGAAGTTTTTGGTTAAAGTCTTTGGTTAAAGTTTTTTCATGTACTAATCTCTGCACCTGCTTTGCCCATTACCTTGAACCTTCACATGCCTGTTTATCATCATCCATATTTTCATTCTACACCCCACCCGTGCGGCCCCTGTGCCCAATGTCAAGGTCAAATTACTTTAAAGTTTTTTGTTCAAGTTTTTGGTTAAAGTTTTTTCATGTACTATATCTCTGCACCTGCTTTGCCCATTACCTTGAAACTTCACATGGGTGTTATCATCATCTATATTTTCATTCTACCCCCCTCCCGTGCGGCCCCTGTGCCCAATGTCAAGGTTTAATTACTTTGAAATTTTTGGTTAAAGTTTTTGTCGCGCCTGCTTGCGGAAAGCGCGATATAGTCGGCACTTTGGTGTACGTCCGTACGTACGGGTGTCCGGTTAAAGTTTTTTGGTTAAACTTTTTCCGTCTACTATATCTCTTTTTTTTAGTGTCCATGCCTCGCCCCAAGGCGTGACATGCAGGCCGCGGCCATCTATTTTTTTTGTTTTTTTTCGCCAAATTGCGGCGGCGGGTCTAAGAAACAAAAAATAAAAAAACTCCCGCCTAACATTGTGGAGAACAGTCAATATAAGCGACCTTGACTCGATCTTGGCGCATTCACCCTTTCACCCTGAAATATCTTATATATACCATGCTCAGTTTTTTACAGAGCATGGTAGTAGGACTCCGTCCAAATCAAGGCAAAACGACTTCACCACGTGGTGTATTTTTACACATCCAAATTCTCCCAAAATCGGCAGATTTTTTGCAAAACATAATCACTGAAGCTGCTATATTTACTATTCGTCTTAACAAATGGGTATTTAAGTTTAATAATTAGTGTTAATTGCAGTGAAAAACGCAACATTCGATGAAATTAGACAATGACATTTAAGGATTATTTCCTGACCAACGACAGTCATAATTACAGAAAAAAGCTAAGTCTCGCAACATGGTGGGCTGCGATTGGTTGATGTCGGCCTGACTCGCGAGGTTGCCGATACTTATATATATCCATACTAGTGTAGTGTAACAAAAACAGACAACACAGTTGTCTTTAAAAAAATGATAGCCACTGGATCGAATAGCTTCAACATGTTTGTGGTCGGGAGAAATTCCAAGACAGTTTACAAATATCTGGTACCGTAGTCATCACAGTGATGTAGATGGCACTTATTCCCAGAAATTATGTTAAAAGCGCTACAATGTTTATTAAAGACTGATAATAATTTATTCTGCAATTCTTCGGCATGATCGATAGGTATTTTTCACGACACTCATGTACAGTCGAACCTGTGAACAACGACTTGCAAAGGGAAGTGGCCAAAGTGGTCTTTGTTGACAGGTGGTCGTTGTTCCAAGGGTCAAACATTTTCCCAGTTTCACAACAAAGTCGGCCATGTATTTAGCATTCTATTGTAATCTACATGCATGCATAGAAAACGTCTTGGCTGTATACACTTCCACCTGACGATTCGCTATTGCACGATTGTGGAGTGTATCTGCTTTTCATCAATTAAAAATTGCATGAAAATGGCTAAAATAGTCAATTTATTTTGTTTTGTCATCTTGTTGTTAGTGTTCTGAACCCAGCCTCGCTTTGGAAATTATATACAAAGGGGAGTAATTATCTTCACGATAAGTATATCCCGCGGCTTGCTTTGGTGCACCATTTAATAGCTTGTCGTAATTACATGTAAGTGGTTTAATTTAGCATGACCATTAGTATTTTGTTTTCTTATTCTCAATTTCACACCATCAGTTGAAATTAATAACGGTCATGTAGTCTTTATTAAAACGATAGCCTATGTGGCGCGGCCTGTGAAAACCGCAAGTTTTTTTGTAACAAAAATATTTCATTGATTGTGTCCAGTCGAGTAACCCACACGAGATAGGTGTCCAAATCAGGAGAGGAGAGAACACCAGGCTTATTTGCTTTCTGTCCAATGTATACTATCCGGGTCAAGCCCGAATATTTAAGCAGCCTATGACGAATTGGCAATGTCCGCTGACGTAATTACTGATGTTTTTAAATTAGAGATTCGCGAGCATTGTAAACCATGGGCAGACTACGCGAATCCACTGCCTGGTCTGGCCGCTAATGCAATAAGCCGGGATTTGTCGGAGATCGAGACCCAATTCATATAAACACATTTGTCGTGTCACTTTAGACTGGTTCCCGGTCGCTAGGAATAACGCTAGGCTGCGCATCCGACCGGGTACCAGTCTAGTGTGGACTACGTGACTGACGTCAGCAACCGCGTGTATTGATCTTTGATATGGCCTTGTGCCCCGTGGTGTGAAATTTACACTTGACAAGCACGGTGTGTTTGAAGTCTTTGTCTTGTCATTGTAGACGAATCAGCATCGTGTAAACACAGTTTGCCAGCTAATGATGGAGTTTTATGACTTGCGCGGAATCGCATTATGCCTAGGCTATTGGAATACACGACACGGAATACATATCGGGAATTACCGTTAAGTGAGTTAGGCAATGTTTTTCATGGAAAATGTTTAATGTTGCCAAAATGACACCGACCATATCGGGCAAGGTAAATGTTTTCAAAAGAATGCGAATGTAATTGATGACTAATTGGTTACGACCAGTTGCAATTCAGATGATGATAGCGACCAGATTTTGATGAAAGGAAAATAGCGATTGTGGTGCTATTTATTTTTGCCGACAAAAACACGACATGGTCGCTGTTCACATACAAAAATGCCGTGTGGGAATGAAAATAGCTCGTCGCTGGTCGCAGTTCGGGGGTGGTCGTTATTCCAAGGTCTTATAAAGAACAAAATTGGACGGGGGGGGGGGGGTTTAGCTGGCCGTTGTGGACAGGCGGTCGCTATTCCCAGGTGGTCGTTAACACAGGTTCGACTGTACATCAAATGAAAATGAATATTCAGCTAAATTAAGTGTGTAATTCATCAATACATGCCATGTGGACGTCATTGTGATCACTATGTTGAGCTTTCTAAAAGTGTGCTTGACAAATAATGTACGCTATGCGTGTACATGTACAGGCACATTACATGCACCTACATTAGCCATAGACAACTTCAGACTTGTGCGCTTTAAACTGACAATGTAGCGCAATAAATTCAACAACCATTATGACGTTATAGACATCGGAATGAACAGAGTAAATGATATTAAATTAGTAAATGTCGGTGCTAGTGAAAATTGATGGGACTAAACAAAATACGCCGAGAAAATGGAGCTAATACACTACATCTATATTCATTCATAACAGGACCTTATACTTTGCAAATTGCTTATGTCGTGGGAATACACCATCAATCCATCATCTGAATACATTCAGAAATGTGCTGGCCATTTCAAGAGAGGTGACACTATAATTATAAATATACACTAAATTTACTCATCACCTATGACCGCTGTCATATCATCTGAAAATGACATCTGAAAAGGACTTACTACATGTACATGTAATTTAAATTCATAATTAATTTAAATTCATAATTAATTTGAAATATATCAAACATGCAGAATTTTGCATTTGGCAGGTCTTACTAAATTAATTTAAATATTATTATTTTTTATTTAAAAACCTTCCTGTATCATTATTTTAAACATCTAGATTAATTTAATTTTAATTAAAATAATAATATTTTTCGATATAACTTAATATAATACTATTTAATAAATGCATGATACATGTATCAGTATCAGTCATTGTAACACACCTTCAAACCACAGGTGAAAGACCTGTCAAATGAACTTAGAAACATAGCATACAGTACGCCACCAGGTGGGTAGGGTACTGGGATTTTTTCAATGGGCATTTTTTTTCATGTTACAGATCCGATCCTTCAGCCAGTACTTTAAATATCATTTCTCAATACAATTGGCCAGTGTCACAAGTTCTTTTCAGACAAGTTTCCTCTTCATGTGTCCATTTCAGAGAAAAGATCGTTTTAGAAATAAGTCCTTTCGAAACCATTCAGCTCCAGTTGTTGAGTGTGCCTCGTACCACATTGCAAATTTGAGCATTACATTTGCACACACACCTATTGTATATACACAATCTTACTGTGTTGCACCTTGTTGGATTGCCTCTTACCATTATCAGTGTCGCAGTAAGTTCTGAGCGTTTCAATTATTTGGAAGGAGGGGTGGTCCCATCTCTATATGACCTTAGCTGTTGGTGGGACGTTAAACCCATTCACTTTCACTTTTTTATTTTCATATTTTATGGCAATAACAGTTCAGGCTCTGTTGTCAGTACTTTCAGTACTTTGATTTATGACTAATTATACGCCCCTCCCCCGACATATGAAGTATGTAAAGGGGTATATAGTTTCTCTTGTTTATTACTAAAAAATTGGTATTTTCTTTCAATTCGATCTTATTGTTGTATGGACGTTAAACCCCAATCAATCAATCAATGTTCTGACACTAGCTTGGTATTGTCTATGTGTCGGCAGGCTGGACAGATGTGCCAGTTCAAGCACACTCAGTCACTGTGGATGCTGCTGGCTCTACATAAGACACAGAAACTGGCAGACTACGACCAACACAGGGGCGTAAGTAAATTATTTTGAAACCCAATACAACGCAAGACGTCAATATTACTCCATATTGATGTCTCGTGAGTCCATATTGTTCAGTGCCGGAACTACGCTTCACCTCGCAAAATAATTCCTTCTAAATCGCCACTAATTTGATTATTTTATTTACATTTTGTATATTTTTTGAAGCGCAAATGAATTGCGAATGATGTACGTAAATAATAAAAAAGTTATTTTATTTGTCTGTGGATATATGTCACTCATTCCGCCTCATAACAATATTTTAAGCTCTTAAAGTCCCGCAATATCGCACACTGTGGAACTCGTGCATATATCCACATACAAATCAAATAGCCTATAAATATCGGCTTAGAAAACTCAATCCAGTATACAACATTGAATATAGGCGTCATGTACCCGTGATGTATTGCTTCATTCTCAACCTTAATTATGTGTGTTTCACCGACTGAATGGTAAACGGTGCAGACCATGATCAGACTGCATGTATGCTCATCTGGGCATACACTGGTCACAAAGGTCATGTTTCTCAAGTCGCAGATCAGGAGCCTGCCAGACACCAAATGCCATAAGCCCCATTTCTTCAGTGGCAGCCCTAATGACAGGTGGTTGTCCTATTGTGGCTGTGACTGTAGAAATGGGGCTTATTCCAGATCAGTCCGTGGATTCCGCAGTCTGATCAGGATTTGCACTGGTCGCTATTCCATCAATGTCAATCACTTGTCAGGGATGGGCTGTGGAATAGGGGTTAGAACACCTGACTTCTAATCTGGAGATTGTGGGTTCAAACCTCGCCTTGGGCATCAAAATTACTTTCATAGTATTTCCATCCCACTGGTCTGTTAGATGAGACTTTAAACTGTGGTCCCATCTCTATATGACCTTAGCTGTTGCTGGGACGTTAAACCCATTCACAGAAACACTCGTCATTCTTCTAACAAGCAATATATATCATTATCAGGCTACACAAGTGGGGTATTTGATCAGGAGCTACACTGGCAACAAATCCCATAAGCCCCATGTCACCAGTGACATCTACATTGTAGGCTGTGTTTGAGGGTGTGCCCGATGATTTCCACAAGGACATACCAGAGGCTGTGGCCGTCCTGCTTGACGCCTACCTGCGGGGGCTGACCGTGGACAAACTGACCGCTCTAGTTGACTTACTACATGAGTGCATCGTGATGGTTGTGTCTGTCCGGACCAACACAAACGATGAAGATTACATCGAGACAGTCGATACTAAGTATGTTTGCCTCTTCTCTGTCCCCTTATTTGGCCTCGGTCTTGGTTGTCTCCCTTGTCACATCACAAATGAGGCACGCCATGTGATTATGTACCTAAGAACACGTGCAATTTTTCATGAAATATATTTGTTATGAAAATTTTGTCAACTTTCGACATCATTTACGGAAATATTGTAAATTTTGTAGATATTGTCCATGAGATATTGTACATGTTCTTAGGTACAAAATCAATTGGCGTGTCTCAATTTGCGTTTAAAAATCGGTCATATTTACTGTAAATAATGTCGAGAGTGGGTAGAAATTGTGGAGCACATGTGGAATTGCATTGGGCTCAGAAAGTTTGACACCTCCCAACATAAATTACGATAAATGTTTTAATATTAGCAGATAAGCGATAAGGGAGATAGCCAGGCATTTATATGATGTAATACGACAATATTAGACTTACTGCCTCCACAGATAATGTAGACCCGACCAATCTGCCTATAATAATCAGGGCCTACGCTGTTCACAATCGTATCTGTGAAATGTTAGTGATGGTTGTAACGTGCAAACCTAACCAGTAGCCATTTCATCAAAATTGCAAAGTATACTTTTCTAGCAAAGTATACTTTGTCAGAGGAAGTAATCATTTATTTTTCCCAAAATGCATTATGTCGTATATAACTAATGACTGCATATATTTGATGATTAAAAGTATGCAGAATTATTATACTGAATTTATTACAAAAAAAAACAAAACAATTATCCTTAAATTGAAAATTTATCCATCAAAATATACTTTGCTAGATAAGTATACTTGCGATTTTGGTGAAATAGGCTACTGATCCAGTACTACACAGAGAGATGGCCGACCCACAGCTACATTGGTGCCACATTTTCATGGTCACCAACAATATTTAGTCGTATCCAGAATATATTTCCGTAAGCCAATGACTTAAACGACTTGTTATACTCCCGGCATACGAAATATGTCGAGGGGTATATAGTTTTCGTAATTCTGTCCGTCCGCATTAAAGTTTTATTTGTCGGTCCAGGTGGGGGCCGGGGGTATACGTGAGCCCCTGTTCACTTTCTCATGTAAAGAAATATTGTGTGAATGACTTGTAAATACAATGTTTGAGCACCATTTCTCCCGTGAAAGAATGTTAACCATGGAAGACCAACTTTTGAAGTTATCTGCTCTTTGTTATCCCCTCGCCGATAGGGGATAGGCAAGATGGGATATAGCGTTAGTCCACGTATGTTAGTAACACCTTTCATTTTTCAATAACTTGTGAACCGCTTCACCGATATTGATAAAATTGTCCATAATGTGTGTCTAGGGGATGTTGCTTTGTTTTGCATACGACCCGTGTCCGACTGCCCAGTTTCAAGGTCACTGAGGACCAGCATACGAAGTATGTCGAGGGGTATATATTTTTCGTCATTTCGTTCGTCCATCCATCCGTCCGTTCGTTCATCCGTTCCATTTGTGTAAAAGTTTCTCTGCAACGGTAAGTTGGATTGACCTCAAACTTCATATACTTCCTTGTCATCTCCATATTTTCATTCCATACCACACCCATGTGCCCTTTATGTCCAAAGGTCAAGGTCAAATTCCTTAGAAATTTGCGTCTGTAATATTTGTGTTAAAGTTTCTCTGCAACGATAAGTCGGATTGACTTCAATCTTCATTTACTTCCTTATCATCATCCATCTTTATATTCCATACCACACCCATGTGGCCTTTATGTCCAAAGTAAGGTCAAATTACTTTTGAAACTTGCGTTGAAAGTTTTTGTTTGTCGGTCCAGACAGCGGCCGCGGATATCCGTGAGCCTATGCTCTTGATGCTCTCTTTCTCTAGTTATCAAGGCTGCTAGTGAGTGGATGAGCTTATTGCTAGTGATGCCTTGTTTCAACTTGCACCACCAACTTTGTACAGATATATTGATCATGTGTATGGTGAGTGTGCTGGTTTAACGCTATATTGAGTTCTGTGTCTGTGCATACAAGCTACATTTGATACTGGTGCTACCCTGTAACATGTGTAATCTGTACACTGTTGAATGAAACCAACACTTATGCCGTTGTCCCATGACTCCATATTTCGGACATGTATCTACCTTGGTTGCATCGTATCACAGAAACTCTCCACCGTATCAAAATATTGACAGTAATACAGCTTATACAGACTAACTGTTGTTGAAGACAAAAAGGTTGCATACTTCTGACACACCCTGTATCACACACATGTTGCTGATGTCAATAAGTAAGATTGCCAACTATTGCATCAGCAGCAGTGAGGTGTTGGCTTGGCTGATATCAGTAAATAGGCTATGTTCTTTAACCCTTACAATACTGATTTAAATTTTGTAGTCTGCTGTCAATTTTTCATTGTCCATTTTTAACCTGAAAAGCATTGTATAACAGCACTTTAGAATAATTTCTAATTGAAATGATTGTAAAGTGCTGTGACACCATCTTTATTGAGAATGAAGACAAAATATAAATCAACAGCAGACGACAATATCTTTTTTCGCATTCTAAGGGTTAAGTATTGCATCATCAATTAACTGGAAAAGCCAATCAATCTATCAATGCAGGTTGTACAACTGGACTCTGTACCGTATGGCATATTCGGTCCTGATTGCCAAATTACTTCTGGCACACCCTGTATCACACACATGTTGCTGATGTCAACAAGTAAGATTGCCAACTATTGCATCAGCAGCAGTGAGGTGTTGGCTTGGCTGATATCAGTAAATAGGCTATGTTCTTTAACCCTTACAATACTGATTTAAATTTTGTAGTCTGCTGTCAATTTTTCATTGTCCATTTTTAACCTGAAAAGCATTGTATAACAGCACTTTAGAATAATTTCTAATTGAAATGATTGTAAAGTGCTGTGACACCATCTTTATTGAGAATGAAGACAAAATATAAATCAACAGCAGACGACAATATCTTTTTTCGCATTCTAAGGGTTAAGTATTGCATCATCAATTAACTGGAAAAGCCAATCAATCTATCAATGCAGGTTGTACAACTGGACTCTGTACCGTATGGCATATTCGGTCCTGATTGCCAAATTACTTCTGGCACACCCTGTATCACACACATGTTGCTGATGTCAACAAGTAAGATTGCCAACTATTGCATCAGCAGCAGTGAGGTGTTGGCTTGGCTGATATCAGTAAATAGGCTATGTTCTTTAACCCTTACAATACTGATTTAAATTTTGTAGTCTGCTGTCAATTTTTAATCTGAAAAGCATGGTGTGACATCACTTTAGAATCATTCATATCATATCTCGTGAATGACGTTGAACGCGCAGCATTACGTCACAATAAAACAATTTATAAAAAATGTCAGTCATGATTCAATGTTATGACTTCATTAACTATGTCTAACATATGTCTTCATTAACTATCAGTGTGTTTAATTAGAGTGTCATAATAAAAACACCCTCCAACTACCGAAAATCTGCTAATGAACTTTTTATCTCTCTTATATCGGCTGAATTTAAACGAGAAAAAAATACAAATTTCCAGACCAGTCATTGTTTTGTTCACACAGTTTGACATAGAAATATAGAATGATAGCAGATAGAGTTGTCTGATGCTTAAAAAAGCTGAAAATCACGCGGTGTCCGTATTTGTTCTGGCGCCCAAAATGACGGATGCCATTCAAACAGAATATGAATGTTGCGACATAAGGCTGCAGTTTATCTTGGATCTTGCAGATCAATATGTTATAACGGGCCGTGGAAATAAAATTTATTGGATTCTTCTACATTTTAGTACTATATATAGTAGCAACCTGTACTTAGTACTAGTAGCAACACCATGCCTGATTCTTATCATCAGAAACCGAAGAAGACATGGTGTCCCGTTATGTATATTTTATTTATATTAAGAAAATTCACATACATGTACTAACTTTCGCAGACAAATTTAAAAGAAGGGCACAAAAACTCACAACGTAGTCTAAAATACCGTTGTTTTATGTTCCATCAACAGAATGGCAGCCGCCGTGTCAACTCGCCAAGAATTATGAAAAATAATATATGAGATCATAGGAGATTTAAGTAAACGTTTCAGTCAATGTGATATATCTGTTCAGCTAAGTCGTTAATGTCATTTATTTTACTTTGTTTCCTTAAGGGCACGAAAACCGGTATCTCCCCGGTAATAGTCTTGTTGTACAGAGGGTAACACAATTAATCTTCCGTGTGGCCGTCATTCAGCCTCAATATAGGTGCTGGAAGATGGGTGAGTGTGAGTGTCTTAACGATGAGTCCATCCTTAAGGATTCCATCTGAATAGAGAATCTTACTAACAACCCATCAACCCAGCCAACCAATCCACCCACCAACCAACCAACCAGCCACCAACCCATCAACCCAACCAACTCACCCACCAACCACCAACCAGCCACCAACCCAACCAACCAAACCCACCCACCCACCCACCAACCAACAAGCCCGCCAAGTCATCAACCCAATCAACCAACCAACACAGCCACCCACCAACCCACCGACCAACCAACCAATGATGAGATGTATCCATTTCAGACTGAGAGACGGGCTGACTGTGTATGACCAGGATAGTGTGGTCCTGGATGCTGCGGTCCTGGCCACGTTTCCCGACACAGTTCTGTACAGTCATGCTGTACACACGTGGCTCACGGCATACAACGTACTCAAGGAGAAACACAGTGGGCAGCGATATTGAGTGAAGATACATATGGCCCATCTGTGTTGACAGGCAAACTGAACCGTGTTATCTAAAAATCAATGGGACCATAAAACTGTGACTAACAGGACCCTGTTTAGTATCTATTGTGTTGATTGGATTTAAAAACAGTCAAAGCTTTTACAATAGGCCATTGTAGAGTATCTATCTGTGTTAACTAGATTTAAAGGCCAATCACAAATGTGATTTCTAAATTAATATATTGCATATATTTCGAAAAGCATGTGTAGTCTTGC
Organism: Conchocele bisecta; assembly: GCA_029237695.1. NCBI lineage: Eukaryota > Metazoa > Mollusca > Bivalvia > Lucinida > Thyasiridae > Conchocele > Conchocele bisecta. Next base: position 187,814,127 of record CM055265.1, on the reverse strand, counting down.
TATGACAATATTCTACTGTGGATTTAGTTTCTTTGTATTTTCTAAATGCTGTAGCTTTCTTGTATATATACATGTATATATATATATATTACCTTGTATGACTTTGTTGTTACTGTTTGGGTTTTGGGAAACATTTAGTTTGGTCTTTTACTGTGCTTTAACTTAATTAGTTTTATTGTATACTTACTGTGTTGATGCTTGTATAGTTACTGCTTTGGGACTAGTGTATTTCAATTACCGTACTTTTCTAATAAACACCATTGTGGTAGGCGTATTGTGCATAAAAGTTACATTTTTAGCATCACATGATGTATTGGCTGAATACGAAATGCTCTTTTTAAGTGAATAATTATGTGTGAGGGTGGATAATATTAGAACATGTACGGTATGCAATATTACATACACTAGTCATTGTATTTAACTTTCCCAACGCCTTGCTGCTCCTTGCATTTGTAACCAGGGACGATCCAGGCCAGGCTGTATATTCCTGCTGGCCTGATGCAGAATAAAATGTGAAAATGCAGAATAAAATGTGCAACATGCAGGCCTCTACAAATCCACTCGGCCACTCGTATTGGCGAGTGAAACTTTATCTGAACAAGTGCTATTTTGATTGGAACATGCAGCATTGACATTAAACTATTATAATAATGTGGTTGGATTAGTCTAGCTGAGTGGAAAATTGAGAATTTGTCGAGGCTTGATGGTGTATATGGTAGTGGGTGATCACGCAGTCTGATTTGACTAGCGAATTAATTGCGCCTTTCATAATTGTTCTTGTTTAATTTCCTTATTATTTTACATGTACATGTTATTGCCATGTTATTATGGTGAAGGTACCCCATGTTGTATTTTGAGTATTTGCTTATCATTCTCAACATACAAGTTCACTGCAAACTAAGACGGATAGAAATAACAATGTATCAGAATATGCATATTCCTGAAAGCATATTTAGGTTAATATGTTAATTAAGCTTTATTTCTTGTTTAATTCCATGCTGTTTATATGTGTTGTTACATTATGATGGGACTAATGGGACCGTTATTGGAGCCATCTGAATGAGATGGTTCAAATGAGTGGTCACAACATACACGTTCACTGCAAAATAAGACAAATATAAATAACACTATATATGCATGTGCCTAAAAGCATATTTTAGTGTTGTATTAATTAAGCTTCATTTGTTGTTTATTTTCATTTTGCTTCTACATGTTGTTGTTACATTATGTTGGGACCAATTCATAAGAAATGGTCAGCCAACTGAGAAGAGATACCTAACGATGTCTGCGACCAGCATAGCCCCAGATCAGACTGCACATATGTGCAGTCTGATCAGGGGCTATGCTGTTCGCCATTCAGTCACCCAGGTAAGAGTCCTGCCACCAACAAGAGGATTAGCCTTGATGCAACTGTGGAAGTGTAGAACGATCAGACCTAGATCTGCCACAAATGTCATAAGTTGCCTTTTCTCATCCAGGGTCCCATTGAGTAAATGTGTATTGTGACTGTAGTGAGTTAATTAAGTCTTTCTTCTTGTTTGACTTCCTTATTATTATACTTGGTAATATTGCCATGTTGCTATTGGAATATTTTCTTATTCTTCTCTAGCATATATGCTGTGACCGTTATTGGAGCCATCTGAATGAGATGGTTCAAATGAGTGGTCACAACATACACGTTCACTGCAAAACAAGACAAATAGAAATAACAATGTATGACAATTTGCATATTGCTAAACTCATGTTGTTATGTTATGTTATGTTTATTTCTTGTTTTGTCCCATTCTGAAACTATGTGTTGTTATTACACTATTATGGGACCAATTCATTAGAAGCATACATGTATTTCAGTGTTGTATTAATTAAGCTTTATTTCTTGTTTAATTCTGTCTGTATATAATAAGGATCTATGCTGTTTATTTAGAAGCATAATTGTTGTTTCATTGATTGAATGGCGAACAGTACAGACCCTGATGATACAACACTGTTGTGTTGTTATGGTCATAAGGTCCAGTTCTCCATTCCCAGTCCAGTATTGTAGTTATGTATAACATTTCAATATTTGTGACAGTATTCTGTATGGCCAAGTCGGCCTAGGATTGTAGCACATGTAGACCTAGCACACACTCCTGGTTAGTATTTATAGTCATGTGGTGATGACGATGTTGTGATAACACAAATTATGTCACTGTGACATATTTGTGTCCTGTGCACATGCTTGTATTTTTGGCTGCCAGCTGAGAAAAAATACCTAACGATGGCTGCGACCAGCATAGCCCCAGATCAGACTGCACAGATGTGCAGTATGATCAGGGGCTATGATGTTCGCCATTCAGCCACCCAGGCCAGCGTCCTGCCACCAACAAGAGGATTAGCCTTGATGCAACTGTGGAAGTGTAGAACGATCAGGACCTAGATCTCCCACAAACGTCATAAGGTGCCTTTTCCCAGCCGATGTCCCATATTGAGTAAATGTGTATTGTGACTAGTGAGTTAATTATGCCTTTGTTCTTGTTTGACTTCCTTATTATTATTCATGTTAATATTGCCATTGTATTATGGTGAAGATACCCCATGTTGCTATTGGAATATTTGCTTGTTCTTCGCTAGCATATAATGACCGTTATTGGAGCCATCTGAATGAGATGGTTCAAATGAGTGGTCACAACATACACGTTCACTGCAAAATAAGACAAATAGAAATAACAATGTATGACAATTTTAATATTGCTAAACTCCTGTTGTTGTGTTAATTAAGCTTTATTTCTTGTTTAGTCCCATTCTGGACATAGTCTTGTTATTACACCATGTACACTATTATGGGACCAATTCATTAGAAGCATATTTCAGTATATATATTAAGCTTTATTCTTTTTTAATTCCATTCTGTTTCTATGTGTTGTTGAATAATGATGGGACGTATAGATGCCGAGATATGTGAGGTAGAATGCTGGTGTGACGTTGCTCATCTTCTGGACGATGCAGCAAACCTATTTATGGCTGTGAACTGAGGCTTATCGTGTAGACCTATATCTGTCTGAATATGCTATGGATCTATGCTGTTTATTTAGAAGCATAATTGTTGTTTCACTGATTGAATGGCGAACAGTACAGACCCTGATGAGACAACACTGTTGTGTTGTTATGGTCATAAGGTCCAGTTCTCCATTCCCAGTCCAGTAGTGTAGTTATGTATAACATTTCAATATTTGTGACAGTATTCTGTATGGCCAAGTCGGCCTAGGATTATAGCACATGTAGAACTAGCACATACTCCTGGTAGTATTTATAGTCATGTGGTGATGACGATGTGACAACACAAATTATGTCACTGTGACATATTTGTGTCTGTGCACATGCTTGTATTTTTGGCCGCCAGCTGAAAAAATATACCTAACGATGGCTGCGACCAGCATAGTGCAGTCTGATCAAGGGTTATGCTGTTCGCCATTCAGTAACACAGGCATGCTTCCTGCCACCAACAAGAGCATTAGCCTTGATGCAACTGTGGAAATGTGTAGAACGATCAGGACCTATATCTGCACAAATGTCCTAAGGTGCCTTTTCTCAGCTGATATCCGATTGAGTACATGTGTATTGTGACTGTAGTGAGTTAATTAAGCCTTTGTTCTTGTTTCACTTCCTTATTATTATCCATGTTAATATTGCCATTGTATTATGGTGAAGATACCCCATGTTGCTATTGGAATATTTTCTTATTCTTCGCTAGCATATAGTGACCGTTATTGGAGCCATCTGAATGAGATGGTTCAAATGAGTGGTCACAACATACACGTTCACTGCAAAATAAGACAAATAGAAATAACAATGTATGAAAATTTGCATATTGCTAAACTCTTGTTGTTATGTTATGTTATGTTTATTTCTTGTTTAGTCCCATTCTGAAACTATGTGTTGTTATTACACTATTATGGGACCAATTCATTAGAAGCATACATGTATTTCAGTGTTATATTAATTAAGCTTTATTTCTTGTTTAATTCCATTCTGTTTCTATGTGTTGTTGAATAATGATGGAACGTATAGATGCCGAGATATGTGAGGTAGAATGCTGGCGTGACGTTGCTCATCTTATGGACGATGCAGCAAACCTATGTATGGCTGTGAACTGTGGCTTATGGTGTAGACCTAGATCTGTCTGTATATAATAAGGATCTATGCTGTTTATGTAGAAGTAGTATTGTTGTTTCATTGATTGAATGGCGAACAGTACAGACCCTGATGAGACAACACTGTTGTGTTGTTATGGTCATTAGGTCCAGTTCTCCATTCCCAGTCCAGTAGTGTAGTTATGTATAACATTTCAATATTTGTGACAGTATGGCCAAGTCGGCCTAGGATTGTAGCACATGTAGACCTAGCACACACTCCTGGTTAGTATTCATAGTCATGTGGTGATAACGATGTTGTGATAACACAAATTATGTCACTGTGACATATTTGTGTCCTGTGCACATGCTTGTATTTTTGGCTGCCAGCTGAGAAAAAATACCTAACGATGGCTGCGACCAGCATAGCCCCAGATCAGACTGCACAGATGTGCAGTCTGATCAGGGGCTATGCTGTTCGCCATTCAGTCACCCAGGCCAGCATCCTGCCACCAACAAGAGGATTAGCCTTGATGCAACTGTGGAAGTGTAGAACGATCAGGACCTATATCTGCCACAAATGTCATAAGGTGTCTTCCCAGCCGATGTCCCATCGAGTAAATGTGTATTGTGACTGTAGTGAGTTAATTATACCTTTGTTCTTGTTTCACTTCCTTATTATTATCCATATTAATATTGCCATTATATATTATGGTGAAGATACCCCATGTTGCTATTGGAATATTTGCTTATTCTTCTCTAGCATATATGCTGTGACCGTTATTGGAGCCATTTGAATGAGATGGTTCAAATGAGTGGTCACAACATACACGTTCACTGCAAAAATAAGACAAATAGAAATAACAATGTATGAAAATTTGCATATTGCTAAACTCTTGTTGTTACGTTAATTAAGCTTTATTTCTTGTTTAGTTCCATTATGAAACTAGGTGTTGTTATTACACTATTATGGGACTAATTCATTAGAAGTATATTTCAGTGTTATATTAATTAAGCTTTATTCTTGTTTTAAGTCCATTCTGTTTCTATGTGTTGTTGAATAATGATGGGACGTATAGACGATGTCGCATTGAATAAATGTGTATTGTGATTGTAGTGAGTTAATTAAGCCTTTGTTCTTGTTTAACGTCCTTTTTATTATACATGTTAATATTGCCATTATATTATGGTGATGATACCCCATGTTGCTATTGGAATATTTGCTTATTCTTCTCTAGCATATATGCTGTGACCGTTATTGGAGCCATCTGAATGAGATGGTTCAAATGAGTGGTCACAATATGCATATTCACTGCAAAATATGTTGTTGTATTAATTAAGCTTTATTTCTTGTTTAGTTCATTGTGTGTATATATGTTAGTTTTAAAATACCTTATATCTCTGCAGTCCTGTGTCACATTGACTTGAAACTTCATATACTTATTAGTCATGATCCATATATTCATGCTGTATCCCACTCATGCGGCCCCTGTGCCCAAGGTCAAGGTGAAATGACTTAGAAGTTTGCGTTCCGAAATCTGCGTTAAAGTTTTTAAATACCTTATATCTCTGCAGTCCTAAGTCACATTGACTTGAAACTTCATATTCGTATTAGTCATGATCCATATATTCATGCTGTATCCCACTCATGTGGCCCCTGTGCCCAAGGTCAGGGTCAAATGTCTTAGAAGTTTGCGTTCCGAAATCTGCGTTAAAGTTTTTAAATACCTTATATCTCTGCAGTCCTAAGTCACATTGACTTGAAGCTTCATATGCTTATTAGTCATGATCCCTATATTCATGCTGTATCCTACTCATGCGGCCCCTGTGCCCAAGGTCAAGGTAAAATGACCGTTATTGGAGCCATTTGAATGAGATGGTTCCAATGAGTGGTCACAACATACACGTTCACTGCAAAAATAAGACAAATAGAAATAACAATGTATGAAAATTTGCATATTGCTAAACTCTTGTTGTTACGTTAATTAAGCTTTATTTCTTGTTTAGTTCCATTATGAAACTATGTGTTGTTATTACACTATTATGGGACTAATTCATTAGAAGTATATTTCAGTGTTATATTAATTAAGCTTTATTCTTGTTTAAGTCCATTCTGTTTCTATGTGTTGTTGAATAATGATGGGACGTATAGACGATGTCGCATTGAATAAATGTGTATTGTGATTGTAGTGAGTTAATTAAGCCTTTGTTCTTGTTTGACGTCCTTTTTATTATACATGTTAATATTGCCATTATATTATGGTGATGATACCCCATGTTGCTATTGGAATATTTGCTTATTCTTCTCTAGCATATATGCTGTGACTGTTATTGGAGCCATCTGAATGAGATGGTTCAAATGAATGGTCACAATATGCATATTCACTGCAAAATATGTTGTTATATTAATTAAGCTTTATTTCTGGTTTAGTTCATTGTGTGTATATATGTTAGTTTTTAAATACCTTATATCTCTGCAGTCCTATGTCACATTGACTTGAAACTTCATATACTTATTAGTCATGATCCATATATTCATGCTGTATCCCACTCATGCGGCCCCTGTGCCCAAGGTCAAGGTGAAATGACTTAGAAGTTTGCGTTCCGAAATCTGCGTTAAAGTTTTTAAATACCTTATATCTCTGCAGTCCTAAGTCACATTGACTTGAAACTTCATATTCGTATTAGTCATGATCCATATATTCATGCTGTATCCCACTCATGTGGCCCCTGTGCCCAAGGTCAGGGTCAAATGTCTTAGAAGTTTGCGTTCCGAAATCTGCGTTAAAAGTTTTTAAATACCTTATATCTCTGCAGTCCTAAGTCACATTGACTTGAAGCTTAATATGCTTATTAGTCATAATCCCTATATTCATGCTGTATCCTACTCATGCGGCCCCTGTGCCCAAGGTCAAGGTAAAATGACTGCGTTCCGAAATCTGCGTTAAAGTTTTTAAATACCTTATATCTCTGCAGTCCTAAGTCACATTGACTTGAAACTTCATATACTTATTATTCATGATCCATATATTCATGCTGTATCCCACTCATGCGGCCCCTGTGCCCAAGGTCAAGGTGAAATGACTTTGAAGTTTGCATTCCGAAATCTGCATTAGTTTTTAAATACCTTATATCTCTGCAGTCCTATGTCACATTGACTTGAAACTTCATATACTTATTAGTCATGATCCATATTATTCATGCTTGTATCCCACTCATGCGGCCCCTGTGACCAAGGTCCAAGGTTGAAATGACTTAGAAGTTTGCGTTCCGAAATCTGCGTTAAAAGTTTTTAAATACCTTTATCTCTGCAGTCCTAAGTCAACATTGACTTGAAACTTCATATTTTCTTATTAGTCATGATCCATATTATTTCATGCTGTATCCCACTCATGTGGCCCCTGTGCCCAAGGTCAAGGTGAAATGACTTAGAAGTTTGCGTTCCGAAAAAATCTGCGTTAAAGTTTTTAAATTACCTTATATCTCTGCAATTCCTAAGTCACATTGAACTTGAAACTTCATATGCTTATTAGTTATGATCCATATATTCATGCTGTATCCCACTCATGTGGCCCCTGTGCCCAAGGTCAGGGTCAAATGACTTAGAAGTTTGTGTTCCAAAATCTGCGTTAAAGTTTTTAAATACCTTATATCTCTGCAGTCCTAAGTCACATTGACTTGAAACTTCATATACTTATTAGTCATGATCCATATATTCATGCTGTATCCCACTCATGCGGCCCCTGTGCCCAAGGTCAAGGTGAAATTACTTTGAAGTTTGCATTCCGAAATCTGCATTAAAGTTTTTAAATACCTTATATCTCTGCAGTCCTAAGTCACATTGACTTGAAACTTCATATACTTATTAGTCATCATCCATATATTCATTCTGTGTCCCAATCATGCGGCCCCTGTGCCCAAGGTCAAGGTCAAATGACTTGGAAGTTTGCGTTAAAGTTTCTGTCAAAATTTACGTTAAAGTTTTCACATACCTACTAACTCTGTAACCGTAAGTCAGATTTGCTTGAAACTTTGTATACTTATTGGGCATCAAACTTCAAATAAATACACTCTGAGACCATCAAATGCCTCGGCGGGCTCGACATGCGGGCCGCGGCCATCTGGTTATTGGAAATATTCAGTTCAGATTTTGAGATTTTCTTCCCATTTGTACATATACTTGAAGATATGGGATTTAGTACTAAACCCATTGACTCGGCCTTAAATGACAGGCGTTAAACGCCAACAAACAAACAAACATATTTCAGTGTTTTGTATGCTTTATTTCTTGTTTATATCCATTTGGCTATATGTCTTATTACTTTATGATGATTGTGCTGATTCTGTAATTTCACGAAAGACCTACAGTGTATAACATGCCTGTCATTCTGTAATAAAACTGTGATAGCCTGCGACAACATGCATCGTATAATTGCCAGTCGGTAGTTAACAGTCTGTAGCCTATTTCACCAAAATTGCAAAATATACTTATCTAGCAGTGTAATTTAAGGGAGTAATCATTTAGTTTTACGGAAATGCATTATTTCATTTTGAACTAATGGCTGCATATATTTGATGATTAAATGTATGGCTGTGATAATGTAATAAATTCAGTATAATAAAAAATTAATAATGTATCATTAAATTGAAAAATTTCTCTCTCAAAGTACTTAGCGAGATAAGTATACTTTGCAATTTTGGTGAAATAGGCTACATATGTTCTACGTGTATAATAAACATTGGAAGTTGCCTGTGATTCTTCAATAATACATCGTTGTTCTCTATTAAATAGGTTTACTTAATTTCCTCCATTGTATAGGCATAATAATCAGTTTCTATATTAAGTGAAATCCACTTGTTAGATAAATACTCTATTAAATGACGACTCGCACCTATCCTATGATTCTTCTGTAACCGCTATCGTACATGTGTGATTTTTCAGTAAACTATAATTATATACATGTCAATCAATTTCTAGTGAATGCATCTTGTACATGTCCAATATTAGTTGGTGTTTCCAGTAACTTGATGGTTGGTAAGCAGCTCTTGGTGATATTTCATGAACAATAGTTACAGAAACTGATATTTTCTGTAAATTACGTCAATATTTCCGGACATAAAGTTTGTAAATATTTTTCATGAGATATCTATTGCACATCTTCTTAGGTAAAATGTCACAGGGCTCGTTTCATATCTATATACTAACTTTGTGATTTTCTAATTAAATAGTGCTTTTCTAATGAACCTTGTTGTTATTTATTGGCATAATTTATGTTAAAATTGACTCATTTTGTTGTTTTTAGCTCATCTGAGCTGAAGGCTATTGTTACCGCTTATTGTCCGTCTGTCAACACTTTTCCGACTTCTTCTGAACTGCTTGGCCGATGTTGACCAACCTTCACAGGGATGGTATATGTGTTGCTCGATCCTTCTCAATTTTGTTATATATCCAAGATGGCCTTAATTTCTGCTTAGAAAATCTGCTTCTCACGAACCGCCTGAACCGATTTTGACGAAACTTGGAAGGAATGATTGATAGTCAATGCTCTTTTAGATTTGTTAAAATGATTACCCAGGGATTAAAAATAGGTGGGGCCCGGGAGGTAAAGTAGGGGTCAAATTTCAAATTTTACCAAATATGGTCCTGTTATATAACAAATCGAAGGTATAGAGGAGACGATCAATCTGGAGATTTATTTTGTCGAAATCGGATGATTATGTCATCCAAGATGGACGCCGGAAGGTTGAAAGGTCGTCCTTTTAATATAGATTTAAAACGTGTTCTCGTGAACCGCTTGGCCGATGCTGGTCAAACATCACAGTTATGGTGCATGGGTGCAGGCTTTTCATATTTGTTAAGATGGAGGTCTTTGCATAATCCCAGATGGCCGCCGTTGAAACTTAGGTAAAACTCTTAAAAATTCTTCTCACGAACCGCCAGAACGATTTTGATGAAACTTGGCAGGAATGGTCGATCCGTGTCACGGCACCAAAACTTCTGCAATGTAGTATTGTTCTTGGAGGAATTAAGTTGACGAACAACTCCTTAAATCTACGATATGTACTTACATGTTACTATTAGTTATCTACTTAGCGTCCTGATGCTTATCGTACCTTGCATGCCATAACCTTAATCAGCTATCAAAATTCCCGTGCTCTACATATATAGTATACATGTACATGCATACATTTGTACATCGTTGCAATCGTCAATATACATATCCCTCAATTGTTGTGTTATGTATATATACAATTCTGCCAGCAATCTATAAGATCTGTTTACAACCTGTCAATCATGTTAATGCTTTTCATAAGTTCACCCATATGTTTTAATGCAGCAAGCTAAAACCCAGATGACCTGTACACCTGATGGTACCAGTTTGCCTCACGTGAGGATTCTTAACATACCAAGTCTTAATATACCATGTGGAGTCGGGGTTAAATTTCACATTTGACCAAATATGGTCATGTCGTATATCAAATCAGTTTATTGAGGAAACGATCACTCTGGAGCTTTTATTTTTTTCCAAATCAAATGATAACGTTATCCAAGACGGCAGCCGAAAGGTGCATAACAATTCACTTTAAATAGTAAGACACGTAATTGCAAAATATTGGGTTAGTCGCCTTCAGAGATGGTAGATCACAATGACGTCCGGGTGTGTGTGTGTCCGTCCGTCCGTCCGCCCGCCCGCCGTTTGAAAAAACGGGACATTATGTATGCATACGTACGGGCGGGCGGGCACAGCTTTTCCACGCAATAACTAGATTTCTACTTAACGGATTGTAACCAAATTTGGTATACATGTTTATCATGTCAAGCCGAAGAAGACTATTGATTTTCAAAACATTCCGATGACTTATCTCCCCTTGGCGGCCATTTTTAATTTTCGCACTCTGTATCCTTGTCCACGCAATAACTCAAGTTCTACTTCACCGATCGAAACCAAATTCGGTATACATGTTTATCATGGCAAGACAAAGAAGCCTTTTGATTTTGAAACATTTACCATGACTTATCTCCCCTTGGCGACCATTTTTAATGTTCGCACTCTGTATCCTTGTCCACGCAATAACTCTAGTTCGACTTCACCGATCAAAACCAGATTCGGTATACATGTTTATCACGGCAAGACGAAGAAGCCTATTGATTTTGAACAATTTCCCTCGACTTATCTCCCCTTGGCGGCCATTTTTAATTTTCGGACGCAATAAGTCGAGTTCTACTTGACGGTCGTAACCAAATTTGGTTTACATGTTTATCACGTCAAGATGAGTTATCTCCCCTTGTTGACTGGCCTTGCCTCGACGGGCGTATATTGTGACCTTCGGCACTCTTGTTAAAAATACCATCAAATGCCTCGGCGGGCTCGACATGCGGGCCGCGGCCATCTGGTTTATAAATTGCTTATGGTTTCCTTTTCGGGGCTTTAAATGCAAAACGGACCCATTTTCCCCTGTGATCCGTTAAAGGGGCATATTAGGATTTTTTGTTTTCATCATTGACCTGTGTAAAGTAGTTTAATTGAAGATCACTAGGATGACGATATTAGGACTTAGAATTAGAATTTTTTTCAGTACCTATATGGGTGAAAATGGAAATAACCTAACGACCCTATTATCGACATATATCTTAAATTAAACCACTTTACACAGGCCCATGATGAAAACACGTATTTAATTTGTATAGTATATTTTCAAAAAATCCTGATATTCCCCTTTAAACCTCCACGGACTGTACATATTTTGAGAGAACCTGAACAATTATTCAAATTACTTTTTTATGAACTTGCAGACAAATTTTGATGGAACTTGTAAAAAAGAAAATGGACAGTCCGTGCCATTCCTGATTTATTTTATAATGGGGATAATAATTTTGGGTGAGTGGGTGGTTGGTCGGGCGAACCTGATGACGTAAATTAACGGTAGGGGTTCCTCCTTATAGGAATCACGATTTGCCTGGTTTGGCCCTCCTGTACGTTTTTATCTTTGGCTCTTTTGTTACTTGGGAGTTGAATTTGGTTATTACCCATTATAAAAGTAGTAAGATTATTACTGATCCTACTGCTTTTGGGAGGGGCCAAGTGAATCTGGTGTGGCAAGGACATGGCAACAGATCCAGATTATTCTGATTTCAGGGCTGAATATATATGTTGTTTTTTTTGCCTGCTTTGGCAGAAGCGGGACATAGAGATATCTTTTCCGTCAGTGTCATCGGTATCGTCGGCATTGGCGGCGGCATCAACATTTCACATTGCGTTTAGGTCAGTATCCAGAAAACTATAAGTCCTATGACCTCCATACTTGGTATACATCAACACTGTAGTAACCATCTCACACAGAGGGAGCCCATGTGATCTTGACCTAGTTTTCATGATTCATTGACTTACTTTTCACATGCATTCAAAGTTAAGTTTTTGCGTTTAGCTCTGTTTCTAAAACTTAACGCTCAGGTTAATTAATTGTAACTTCTGTTTCCCTCAATGGAATGCTTTAATATTACATACATGCATTTGTAACAACATCCCGCATCATTCTACAAAAAACCCATGGTGCCCGCTAACCCCAAAGGTCAAGATCACTGACTTAGAGAAATTTCCGGGTTAGGAAAACTTAACACTCAGTTTAATTACAACTTCTGTTTCCCTTGATGGAATGCTTCGGTATACATCAACACTGTGATGTAACCATCTCACACAGAGGGAGCCCATGTGACCTTGACCTAGTTTTCATGGTTTATTGGGCTACATTTCACATGCATTCAATGTTAAGTGTTTTGCATTTAGCTCAGTTTCCGGAAAACTATAAGTCCTACGACCTCCAAACTTGATATACATCAACAGTGTGGCGTATCCATCTCGCAAAGAGGGAGACCATGTGACCTTGGCCTAGTTTTCATGGTTCATTGACCTACTTTTCACATGCATTCAACGTTAAGTTTTTGCGTTTGGCTATGTTTCTAAAACTTAATGCTCAGGTTAATTTGTTGTAACTTCTGTTTCCCTCAATGGAATGCTTTAATATTCCATACATGCATTTGAAACAACATCCCGCATCATTCTACAGAAAGCCCATGGTGCGCGCTAACCCTAAAGGTCAAGGTCACGGGCTTAGAAAATTCCGGGTTTGGAAAACTTAACGCTCTGTTTAATTTATTACAACTTCTGTTTCCCTTGATGGAATGCTTTACTACTTCATAGGTGTAAACTATAGCAACATCCGGCATGATTCTACAAAAAGCCCATGGTGCCCGCTTACCCCAAGGTCAAGGTCACGGGCTTAGAAAATGCTCAGTTTTGAAAACTTAACGCTTGAGTTAGTTTATTGTAACTTCTGTTTCCCTTGATGGAATGTTTTAATATTTCATACATGCATTTTTAAGAACATTCCGCATCATCTGCAGAAAATTCATGGTGTCCAGTAACCCCAAGATCAAGGTCACTGACTTCCAAAATGTCTAGTATAGAAATTTAGCATCGGTGCCAGGAGATACATGTCGTTGGCGGCATTCTTGTTTGTGTTTAGCTGTGTTTGTTGGAAAATAAGTGTTTTGGTTTCAGTTTATTATCCCCTCACAAAAATTAACATTGGGGTTAATCTGCAATAAATTCTGTTTCCATTGATGGAATGCTTTAATATTTCATAGGGGCATGTATAACATCATTCTACAGAAAGCGTATGGTGCCAAGGTCAAGGACTTATAAAATGTTTTGTTTCGAAAACGTTACACTTCATTATAACTTCTCTTTCCTTCAATGGAATACTTTAATATTTCATAGGTGTATGTTTAACAACATCTCGCATTATTCTACAGAAAGCTCATGGTGCTCACTTACCCCAAGGTTAATACAAGCTCCTTATGTACTATCAAACTGCGCCAGGCAGGACATTTTGCTCCGCAGAGCTCTTGTTGTTGTAAATATTCAGTTCTGATTTTGGGATTTCCCTCCCCCCCCATTTGTACATGTACTAAATATATGGGATTTAGTACTATACCCATTGACCCGGCCTTAAATGACATTAGCTGTTGATAGGCCGTTAAACCCCAACAAACAAACAAAATTTCGGGTGAGCGATGCAGGCCCCTTTAGCAATTTACTGTTATATATCTATACTATATATTTAAGCCAAGGTGAATGTGCATGTGTAAAGTGGATTTTGTATCAATATTATAAATATACCTACCAAAAATATTATATGGCCGCGGCGCATTGGAGATTTCGGAGAGCATTGGAGTTTTATATGTTATGGTTATATATCATCTAAATAAAAGCATAAAATTCTTTTTTTTTCTTGCAGGCATTTACCCAACCCATTATAGCGCTGGGGTGCCCCAGTGCCATAATTTCGAAAACGAACCAGCGCTATACATTTCAGATAGAATATAAAAAAGTTCCAATTTTGATTGTTTTTTCATTTAATTTCAGTTCCATTTGGTAGGGGTTTCTCCTTATAGGAATCACGATTTGCCTGGTTTGGTCCTCGGGTACGTTTTATCTTTGGCTCTTGTGTTACCTGGGAGTTGAATTGGGTTATTGCCCATTATAAAAGTAGTAAGATTATTACTGATCCAACTGCTTTTGTGATTCTGGTGTGGCGAGGACCTGGCATCAGATCAGGATTATTCTGATTTCAGGGCTGATATATAGTTTTGTTATTGTAAATATTCAGTTCTGATTTTGGGATTTTCCCCCCATTTGTACATGTACTTTGAACATGTACATGTACTTGTACAGGCAATATATGGGATTTAGTACTAAACCCATTGACTATGCCTTAAATGACCTTAGCTGTTGATAGGCCATTAAGCCCCAACAAATAAACACACAGTTCATTTGATCCTTGCAAGCACTATTAGAGTGTATTATAAGGTTTAAACATGTATTAAATGAGTGGTGTATGCCCAATTTAATAATTATGACTCGTCAAAATATGACGTTCACGGTGAAATATCCCAGCGCCTTAAATTATTTCCGTGGAAAGGCCTGTCTTGTATATAATATACTGTTACATAGCTATAACATATGTTTAAGTCAAGCTGAATACGCATGTGTAAAGTGGATTTTGTATCAATATTAGAAAAATACCTACGGAAATATAATATGGCCGCGGCGCATTGGAGATTTCGGGGCGCATTGGAATTTTATATGGTAAATATCTTCTAAATAAAAGCATAAAATTCATTCTTTTCTTGTTGTATACACTATACTGTTACATATATATAATATATATTTAAGTCAAGGTAAATGCGCATGTGTAAAATCTGACCATGGACACGGTATCTGTGTCTGTGACCTCAAAACGCCTGCACTATTTGTTTATGCCGGAGGTGTGTACCACAAGGTGTGTAGGCCTAGATCAACTTTCCATGTCATATTCAGGGTTGACACTGTTCCAAAAATTAAATGGTACACATAAAACATGATAGTATTGCTGGGTATGTCTACAAAACAATAATGATTATTAAACTATTTGCCCAACGATGAAATATAGCAGACAAAAACAAATTGCGTGAATTGACTAATTCGAGAAAACAAAACGTAGTGTCGATTAGGGAATTAAGCGTCTATATCCGCTCAACTAATCGGTAACCATTGATGCCTGAATAATTACAGATAAAGTCTATAGTGGTTAGAGGATACCAAATGGCGCGAAATCGCCTAGGGTGTATGCAGAAGTAGTCCGGTATATAAAAATAGTGCGGGCGTTTTGAGGTCACAGACACAGTTTGCTTGCAAATCTTGATCCATTACTACCCGGTTTCACTTGAGAAACATTTTGGGGTGCCTTTAACACCATTTTTCAGCATATTTGCAGCATTTAAAAGAAAACACTGAACCTGTTGGTCACGTGATATAAACAGAGTTTCCGTGGCCAAAAAATGTGAACAATATTGGCGGATATCACGAGGTTGGATTTTTCTTTCTTAGGAGTAAGTGAACCTATTGTTTAATTCATGCAGAACCAGTACAGACTGGCTGCAGGGTATGTACAAGTAGGTCCCACAGCATCCATACGAATATTGAAAGTAGGAGAGACTGGCCTTATTGGATGGGATTCAGTTAAATTACATAGTAAAACTATTTGGTGTGATCTAACCTATAAGATGGGCCTACGCCCTATGTGAGATGTGTTTTTCTTTGTAGAATTTGAAGTTGGAAGTTTATGTTTCTTATAGCTATGTCTTTGTGAGCATAATTTAAAGTTACTGCAACGAGAGTAATCGAGCGAACGCCGCGATGTAACAAATTGTGTTCTTTTCGTAACGCAGACGGACAATTATCGCCTTCAAAATCTTCTAAAATCTTGATTTCTCAGCTTTATTTGTCAAATATAATATCCAGTGTATGAATATCCACCTGTAGGTGATTGGGCTTGGAATGTAACAGTAATATACACCAAAACAGTCATTATAGTGTGTTTTTTCAGTTTTTTTCCCATTGATGTTGGCTTCCTGGTGGACAATTATGAAGTTCGAGAAAGTAGCACGACATCGCGACGCTGTTCCAAATTTTGCCACAAATTAGGCGTAAGTGTATTGTTTTCGCATATCGGTATAGTACCAATACACTAGTACTCAGAAAACATTGTTTTTCCTTTCCTACTGTGTCATAAAGCAAATTTCTTGACTGACCGTTCCAAGCCAGTACCCTTTTGTCTGTCGACCATTCCAGAGTGGCATACATGTTGGTATAGTTTCAGTGATGAGTCTTTATATGCAGAATGGTTAGCTGTAACACTATTTAGGGTAATGTTATGTGATTTTATGGATTTTTGTCCTATTAATCCATTATCTATTAAAATTCTCCATAGTTCTGTAGTAGCTCAATTTAAGGCGGGATGTGGACAGTCACATGGTGGACTTACACAGCTGCTGTGTGACAACCATTTGAGATGTTTGCTCCAAACTTGATACTGTATCAAGGAATAGAACCTAGTTTTGGATTGTGAATATTGTAGAATGATCTGTAAAGAGACTGGTACACTTATAGGTTAGGGATAACAAATGGCGCGAAATCGCCCAGGGGGTATGCAGAAGTAGTCCGGTATAAAACAAATAATGCGGGCGTTTTGAGGTCACAGACACAGTTTGCTTGCAAATCTTGATCCATTCCCAGTTTCACTTGAGGAAGATTTTGGGATGCTTTTAACACCATATTTTTCAGCATATTTGTAGCATTTAAAAGAAAACACTGAACCTGTTGGTCACGTGATGTAAACTGAGTTTCCGTGGACAAAAATGTAAACAATATTGGGGATATGATGAGGTTGGATTTTTCTTTCTTAGGAATAAGTGAACTGTTGTGTTGTTTGGACATGTACATTGAACAAACATGTAGGATGCTGACATTTTATTAAGAGCGGTGATCATTAGGGCTGAATGTTGATCTACATTATGATTGGCTAATATAGTACCTATACACAAGTTAAGCGGATACTGCTACATCTCCCTTCTTCACATAGAAATCTAAATATAAATCACAAGGCTGCTCTGTGATGTAGGTCAAAACGAAATACCACAGTTTATGTTACAGTACAGCCTGATCGATATAACTTGGCAATGGCAGTGTCTCTATATGTTGCGCAGATTGTAAATTCCAATTTAAAATGTTTTAATAAACCACAGTTTATATTTCCTGGTAATCCACAGTTTATAATTCCTGGTAGGCACTGTCTTTGTTATTCACTGTATCATAGTGTATGTATATCCATGTATGTGATATTGTCACGTAATATTATGTGAAATGTAAATATATGGCATAGACGGTTACATAAGACATAATACATGAAATATTACATATTAAACAGTTTCTTCTGCTTAACTATTCGTCCAGACCTAGTTTTGTACGGGGCTGCCTTCGGGGTACAAGGATCACGTGGTGAGCTCTGTCGCTCATCTACGCGAGGTGTAGTTTGCATTTGTGGACTTGGTGGTGTCACAGGAGCTACATTGTTACCAGTTGGAATTGTGGGAGTCTTTGGCACATTTGGCTGTGTGACTAGAATAGTCGGGGGGTCTAATGGCATATTTTTGGCTGGTGGGCTGCTGACCACTTCGCGTGTTTTGAGCAAATGACGACGATTGCGTCGATATTTGCCACCATCGTCCGTATCGACGATGTATGATCTGCTGTTTATTTTCTCGCAAACAATTGCGCGTTTCCACAGTCCTTTTCGTGTTCGAATACGGACTGATTCACCGACCTCAAGTGGTTTTAGCGGATTTGAGGATTTGTCATAGTACATTTTCGTTTTCTCGCGAGAACGCGAGATCTGTTCGCGGACGTATTTTGTACTTGGAACATTGGGTTCCAGGTGTTTACTCGTAATAGGTAGAACTGATCTCAACTGTCGACCCATCAAGAGTTGCGCCGGTGATTTTCCGCATTCTAACGGTGTGTTTCTGTACTCAAGAAGCGCAAGATACGGATCTTTGCTATCGGATTTAGTAGTATATAGGGAGTCAAAATGATACCACCTAATGGTGATATCATTTCCCCACCCTATATACTACTCCCACCGCCTCCCGAAAAACTCCAAAATTGGTTAACGAGGTCACCCGACAGCAAATCGTGACAATTGGTGTCATAAATACATAAGTTGAAAAGAGGTCCAATTGAACATATAAATCTCATAGGTATATACAGAAAATATGATAACGCCAGAAATATAAAGTGACAAATCTGTAATGGTTTCGGCTACCCAACGAAATAGCCACCCGATAATGCGCTGGCCGCCAAATTAATTATCAGAAGAAAAAAAAAAAGAGAAATGTTTGTTCAATTGGGCATTTTGCAGAATTCCTAAAAAAAAAAGAAATGTTTGTTCAATTGGGGATTTTGCATAATTCTATACGTCCGCGCGTGATAGTTTATTTTTCAACACGGCATTTTCCTCCTCCACTATAGCTAATTTATTTCACAGATCAGCAACTAATTCTACCAGCTCTAGTCTACCGCGTTCACCTTTAGCCACAGGGCAGCGTAGTTGCTTATGTCTACAAAGAGTTTGGGCACTAACGAATTTACAAGGGCATCTGGGGCATTGAAATTGCGGGGCGACACAAGGAAATTTTCTACGTCTCGATAGATGCCTTCGTAGATAGTCTTTACACGCAAAAGTCTTACAACAAGTCGCACACTCCATTATGTATATATGTATATGTTTATATTCAATTGGACGCGAAAAAAAACATCATGTTCATCCAATTGAACAGATAAATCTCATAGGTTATATACAGAAAATATGATAACGTCAGAAATAGAAAGTTTGAGAAGAGAAGCCGAATCTCTAGGGATTACTTATAGTAAACGGTTGGGAGTTAGGGGGTTGACAAATCTTATAAACTCCACAAAGAATGAGGCGTTTATGAAGCGGTTTACCCGCGCCCACAAACGAGGAGCCTTTAAAGACCTCTCACTAGCGGAGGAAGTTGGTAACAGAATTCAAAAAGAAAGTATTGCGGGGTTAA
The DNA here is from genome assembly GCA_029237695.1 of Conchocele bisecta. Taxonomy (NCBI): domain Eukaryota; kingdom Metazoa; phylum Mollusca; class Bivalvia; order Lucinida; family Thyasiridae; genus Conchocele; species Conchocele bisecta. The sequence continues at coordinate 187,794,546 of CM055265.1, read as the reverse complement.
GGGCCAGTGTAATCAAACCTTCAAGCACATCCCAAATTAGACGCACAGGTGGCCCAAATAATAAGAAAAAATCTATCGTTCGCGCGAAGGTGGAAGAAATATTGGGGGCTCATGATGAAACGTTGGAAAAGGTAGAAAATGGAAGACGGGTAGTTACATTATCCTTTCGTAAAAACATTGACATTAACGAGTCTGACAACCAATTTTTATTTGAGATATTCATATTCTTACAAGCTAGAACATATGGAGGAAACTAAAAATGGAAAACCTAAAACTATAATATTTCACAAAAATCTCGGTGGTAGCGAACCACTATCATCGATGAAAACCGTTAAAAAATGGTTGTCAGATAAGGAACAAACACGAATAATGTCCGATAAAATAGACAGACCCAAACTACAAAGTGAAGTTTGTAAGATGGGTAGAGGTTTTTTTAAAGTCAATACAGGGCAGTAGGGTAATAGATTTGGGACTACAATCCAAAGAAGTAGCGGGAGGAGAACTTCCAGAATGGTTGAGGAATAGAAAAGGTATGTATTCTTTAGATAAGTATAATGACGACCTTTGTCTGTTCAGGTGTCTAGCTATGCACCTTGATAAAAAGATCAGACCTGACAGATGCACGGACAAGGCGAAAGAACTTAGTAAACAATATACCGGTAGTAATGTGGTTTCACCAATTCCTTTTTCAGATCTGAAAAAGGTTGAAGAGTTTTTTAAAATCGGTATAGAAGTATATCAACCGACATAAGGTGGTGTTTGGTGGTTGAAAAAGGTACCAGCGCACTATGATGCACTAGGTAATAAACCAATGACAATAGGACTGTTTAATAATCATTCATTTCTGATAAAAAAACCTTAAAAACCTATCTAAAATTTACGCCTGCGATAATTGCAAACAGAAATTCACGAAAGCGAGTAATATGAAGAGACACGGACCAAAATGTATGAGAGGTGAGACAAAAGTAATATGTGATGGTAAGTATTTAGAGCGCCCGCGTTCGTCGTTCGAGAAAGCGTTCTACCCAAAAGGTTCTAACAGTTATGGTGCGATCGATTGGATGTACTCTGTGGAAAAGCGGGAGGGAATTCACATTCACCACGAACAGTGTGGACACGGAGGTGAAAGATGGATTTTAGGAGCTCCAGTAGATGGATACTGTCCAGAAACCAATACCGTATATCAATATCACGGCAGTTACTGGCACGGGTGTGAGATTCATGCAAAGCATAAACAAGAAGAACGCGCATCCACAATGAGAAGAGATAAATTTATTAGAAGCAAAGAATTCAACCTAGTAGTTATGTGGGAATGCGAATTCCAAAGAACGGGTAAAAATATAAAGATCGGTTGCGACACTACTCTTTATCCATATCAGATAGTATACGATTTTGAGGCGTATCTCCAGCCAGAAGTTGAAACTACCGGTAATAGTTTAGAGTACGAAGCTGAGCACGTTCCGGTAAGCGTTAGTATAGGAGATAATTTCTCAGGAACAGTAACTCATATTTGTGATAAAGATCCCGCAAAACTTATAGAAAAATTTGTAGAAGATTTGAAAGTCAGGGGAAAAGCTATAAGAGAAGAAGTATGGTCAAGATATGAGTTTAATACAGAATATTTACGTGAAAAACAAATCACCCAGATCGAACAGTGGATAGAGCAAGTACCGGTTATAGGTTTTAACAGCAGTAAGTACGATATAAACTTAATAAAGAAATATTTAGTAGGTGAACTGTCGTCAACAACGAAGAAAGTAATGGTTGGAAAAAGGGCGAACGCAACAATATTTCTATTTACTCCGGAGTTTAGATTTCTTGATGTAATACTTTACCTAGGACCCGGTGTAAGTTACGATAGTTGGATAAAAGCCTACGATTGTAAAGGACAGAAATCTTTCTTTCCTTACGAGTGTTTCGATTCTACAGACAAGCTGGATTACACGGGATTACCGGATATAGAGAATTGGTATTCCAAACTATCTGGGAAAATGTTAATAGATGAAACAGAATTAAGTAAATGTCGTAGAATTTTCGAAGAAAATAATATGAAAACTTTCAGAGATTGGTTGAAATATTATAACGATTTAGATGTAGCACCGTTCCTAGAAGCTGTGGGAAAAATGTGTGAATTTTATAAACACAGGGGTGTAGATATTTTCAAAGACGCGGTAACACTACCGGGTGTGGCTATACAATATTTATTGAGAGGAACCATTAAAGAACAAAAATCTTCAAAGACGATTATACTGGAGGATGCTCTATGCGCACCGAAAGAAGAAACATACAAAATGATGAAAGACGCTCTAGTTGGTGGTCCATCAATAGTATTTACACGATATGCTGAAGCCGTTTTTTTCAAATATTAGAGTGGGTTCCAAACCTTGCAAGGCTGTTTTGGGGTACGACGCAAACGCGTTATATTTATCTACGTTAAATAAAGAGATGCCGTGTGGAAAAGAAACTATACATCATATAGATAACCCACATAATCCTAAACTTATTAAAAAGTTTAGTAAAAGAGTTTTATCCGGAGACTGGTTTGGGTTTGCGGAGGTGGATATAGAAGTTCCACACAACTTAAAAGATAAGTTTTCTGAAATGTCTCCACTTTTTATAAACAGAGAAGTAGAGGTTGATGAAGTTCCCGCACACATGTTAAAATATTTAAAAGATACTGGCAGAACTAGAGGAAATGGAAGAAAATTGGTGGGATCTATGTCGGTCACTAAAGTATTGCTGTACGCGCCACTGTTGAAATGGTATTTAAAACACGGCCTAGAAATAACGGGAGTTCATCGTGTTATAGATTATATTAGTGGTAAACCCTTCAAATGGTTTGCTAAAGAAGTTACAGCCGCAAGACGAACGGGGGATGTAGAACCAAATAAGAAACCGGTGGCTGACATAATGAAATTATTAGGAAACTCGTGTTGTGGAAAAATGATAGAGGCAACGGAGAGACATTTAAATACGACATATACGCGAGACCTGTGTGGACAAAGCATTAAGATCCGCGTATTTTGATGATTTGGAAGAGATAGGAGATGCGTACGAAATATCTTCAAGAAAACCCCGGTGCTCAGTAAAGAGACCATTCCATTGTGGAATAGCGGTTTATCAACTAGCTAAATTGAGAATGTTGGAATTTTACTACGAATTTCTAGACAAATACGTAAAAAGAGAAGACTTTGAATTAATACAGATGGACACGGATAGTATGTATATAGGAGTTAGTGGAAAAACGATAGAGGAATTGATTAGACCTAACTTACTAGACGAGTTTGAAAAAGAAAAAAAGAAATGGTTGGCTTGGGATAAATGGAGCGAAAGAGAGCCAGGACTTTTCAAAATGGAATTTAGCGGAGATAGGGCGATAACGTTATCTAGTAAGTGTTATTTCGTAGAAAAATTTAATTCAATTAATAAAAACTCTGCGAAAGGAATGTCCAAGAGAACTAACAATTTAAATTGGGATAGATATAAACGAGTACTAAGTGAAACTACAGAAGATGGAAAACACATTATAGATGTAGCACAAAATAGAGGATTTAAAATGAAAGACGGTGTTATGAAAACGTACTGTCAATGAAAATTAGGACTCTCGGCGTACTACGATAAAAGACGCGTGTTATCGGACGGAATACATACGGAACATCTTTAATTAATAATTTTGAAAAAAAAATTAAGAAAATTAGCAATCTAAAGACTCTGACGATCCGGGGGTAACTGGGTGTCAGAAGGCAACGCAAGAAGTTCTTCGCGAACAAACCCTCGAGATGGCCCATCATCCAAATAGTAGAGCACGGGCTCATCGGGTTTGGTAATAGATCGATCTAGATGATATACATTGAGAGACCACACGGGATCAGTCACGCGGCGGATGCCACCTTCAGAGCTCTCCCGGTTGATAGAGGTACCGGACGTCAATATCCGATGGAAGCCGTTGCTCCTCTAAACCAACGGGTCGCCTGCGCGAGACGGCAGAGGGCTTGCTCGTCACCCTTTAAAACTTGATAGCATCTACGGTCTTCTTACCTATCAATCTGGTCACCTCTCCGTTCAGTGCGGAGACCACGGCGGGCAGTCTGGCCACCCACTCGGTCGATCGCGAATGAGGGTCTACAAGTTCTTTAGCGTATTGGTGTCCGAACAGTCTCTCAGCCTGGGTTCGATTGAAGCGCTCCACGATCCCCTGGTCCCGGTGGATGTTGACGCGGCCGCGTCTGACAGAAACTTTGTGTTTAGCCAATAGATGAGAGACAGCGCCCATGAACTCGCGGCCGGGATCGACCTGGAGAAGATTTGGCCATTTGAGAGGACTCCTTTTATATATTCGGGAAAGAGCCTCGGCCACCTCCTTAGACTCTTTCGTAGCCAACGGCTCAGCCCCCTTATAGCGACTCGCTACGTCAACGACTGTCAGTGCGTACTTGTACGCTTTGCGATCGATGCGATCGTGAGGGAGAAACAGGAGATCCGCTTGGTGAACTTGGTTCGGCACCGGCACATGCCCCGTGCAGGCACCGGGGCGGGATCAACTGATCCTGAGAATAGTGCTGCAGTAGCCATTGCTTGTCGTAAAAGGCGACTAAACTGGCTTAACGATTGGGTTCATACTTTCCGGAACCCACTATACCGGATTTGGCCCTCGTGTACATTTTTGGCTTTCTTGTATGTGAGAGTTGAGTCGGGCTATGCCCCATATATAAAAGTAAGATTAGTGCTAATCCTATTACTTTTAGGGGATGGGATAAATGATGCTGGTGTGGCGAGGGCCTGGCACCAGATCAGGTTGTTCTAATTTCAGGACTGAATATATATTTTGATTGTAAATATTGAGTTCTGAAGTTGGGATTTACCCCCCTCGGACAGGTGGATACGGGACACGACCCCGTTGACCCGTCTGCGTGTAGACTCCCTGAGGCTTGTACCTCTATGTCAGAAAAGCGGACGTTAAACCCTATTCACTCACTCGGCACCGGCACATCGAATTTCGGGCGCGGAATATTGTGAGGCGCGGGTAAATAGATCTGCCAGATGGCCTGCTTCTTGAGCCATTCCTTGACAGCGTTTTCGGAAACCTTGGTCGCCGCCGCGAGGTTCTTGATGGCCGCGAGTCCCTTCCAGTAGCCGCGTGGGCTATAGTACGTATTCGCCAGCTTGCGCGTTAGTTTGGTATCAAGTTTGCGCATGTTCATCGTATGCGAAGTATTCTAATATATCAGACAAACTCCAACATGCACTCGTCAGCTCGTCCGGTAACTGCGTCGTTAATAATAAACCTTTGTTGGAAGTACAATCGCGATTGATTTTGGAGGTTAAGTTCTGAAGGAACTCGGAGGAATCCAATCCCCCAGGATTGGTGGGGGAATGTAACATCCGCTTTGCGAAAAGGGTGGCCGTTTTTTCGTCCTCGCGCCACGTCTCGAGAGAATCTTGGGCCAGACGGATCATACCCTTTGTGCCAGCTATACGGTGTTTCAATCTCGATTGAATATATAGTAGCTGACGAGACCCGTCGCAGCCATTCCCACGACGATGAACGCGATCTCGCGGTATTTTTGGGCCTCTGAATGGTAACAAATAGAACTTCCTGAAAGTTGGGGTGGCTTCGCGATCTAGTCCCAATTTCATTGGATCGAGATTTCTCTGCGGATATGCCAGCGCGTACTCGCGGCTTCTTCAACGTTCTGGAAAGTTTGCGCGGTGTGATTCTCACGGCGAAGCTCTTCGTTGACCCAGTCGAGATGGGCGGTTCGTTTTTGTGACCACGCTTCCTTTGCGCTATTGAGTTGTTCTACAGCTAAATCGTGATGCTCGCGCTCCTCATCCGCGTTCGAGTTTTGTAGTTTAGAGAATAGAAAGTTGCTGCCGCTGAACGCCAATGCGTTCACGAGCGCTCCTCCTACTATTATTCCGATCGTAGCCATTTTATTTCCATATATTAACGGGTAGAATTCCAGCTTTAATTAGATAATCTCGGGTCCAAACTGCGGCCGCTACATCTAAGGTCACGAGCCCTACGTCTCTCACAGTGAAGTCCAATTTGGGGGCGGACCCTCCTAAGGCCACCTTCGATAGTCGAGCATACCCGATACTGAGACCCGATATCACCACGGCGTGATAAAGCGCATTCACTATCATTTTACCATCGTGTTCAGCCATTATAATTATTGCATATAAAAGGGATCGCATTTAATGTTTAAATGGGGCGCAACCCTCAACACTGTTGAACGCGATTGGATTGGAACCGCATCCAACAGTGTTGGGGGTTGTTTTTTCAATTTCAACCTTGTTGATGATAGGGGGGACCTGTTGTTGAAACGGTAAAGCACATACAGGGTGCCCACAACCGACAGACCACCAACAACAACCCACGGGATCCAATCGAGATTGGTAGTTGGAGCAATCGGTTCCAATCCAATAGCGATTGGGGGAGAAACAGCTGCCACTGGGTGTTTTGCTGTCTCTGTCTCTGATTGCAACGACCGTTTTTGCCTCTCGAAGATCGGCGAGTATTTTATCTTGTTTAGCTTTTCGTGTGGCATCAGCCGCTCTCCCAGCCGCCTGTCTTTTGGGATTTTTTATATGCGGTATGTCATCCAGTGGCGGAGTAACACTCGGGTTCGATTGTGTTGGAGCAATCGCGTTCAACTCCGTCACTCTCGCAGGTGTGTCTTGTGTCATCATTTTCTGAGCTTATAGTTCGTGGGCATATATGTCCAAATTGACAGTGTTTACCCGTGGTCAACGCGGTTGTCAGCGGAGCTAAGTACATTCCAAACTTGTGATAAATTGAGCAGCATGCTGTTCTAAGAGTGTGTCCTATAAAAGGGTCAGTCTCTAGATCGCGAATCAACCCCGCGGTGTCTGGTATAGGGAGAAGTATACTAACAGTGGTAGCGTACAAATGAATAGCCGCCGATCCGAGAGTTTTTGTCATCTCCGCACCTAATTTGGATTCGTATCGCGCATACATTGTATCGACCTCCGCATCTGACATCTTATCCACCTGACAAACTGAGAGACGCCTACCGAGATAATGCTCCGACTGTCCCCCAGCAACCAGCACAGCTAGACGCTCGCGATGCGCCGCGTTTTCATTTTCTTTCGGGACCGTATCGGCAGCCGTGCCGGCAGTCATGCTAACAGGTGTTCCTACAGTTTCAGTCGTGTCGGCAGTCGGAGCGACTGTTTCTTCCATTAGCTGATCGAGAAGTTCGTCGCAGTTCATTATTGCTAATTTTCTTAAAATTAATTTAACTATTCTTACAAGTCTCATAAGTCTAACATATTGCCAAGCGCACCACCAGATACTTATGATCACCGTTATGCTCGCAATAAAGCTCGCAGCGGAGCAACAAATTCTTAGCAATTGCTCAGCATTGTTAAGCATTTTCTCAGCATTGTTAAGTATTTGTTCAGCATTGTTCAACATTGTTCAGCAATTGTTCAGCATTGCTCAGCATTTGTTCAGCATTGCTCAGTAATTGTTCAGCATTGTTCAGCATTGTTCAGCATTTGTTCAGCATTGTTAAGCATTTACTCAGCAGTTACTAATTAATTACATTATAAGCAGTTGGTTGATCAGTCTTTAGCAGAAGCTTGGTGTGCTTAGTTTCCGAAAGTATCTGTCGAACCTCCAGGCGCTCCTCGCGCGTTGGGATAACGTCGTTCTCTCTAAGACATTCATCGAATGAGTCTCGGTCCTTGCAGTGGAAGAGGGCGACCCATTTCATTTGCTCGCGCAGATCCTTTAGGACGGCGTTGTACTTCTGAGTGGAGATCCATACGCTTTGCCTCGCATGGCGGCCAGAAAATGCGAGCTCGGAGAGCATGCCTTCTTTTTGGTCATCGCACGCCTTGGCCGAAGTAAAAAAAGGGAGTCGTCAATCACGTATAGGGTGGGCTCTCCCTGGAATATTTGATAGAAGACACGCAGCCAACCGTGAAACCTGTCGCCGGGGTCAACGACGTATACCTCAGGGTCGGTCCATATCCACGGGCGCCGCTGATAAGTCTCGTTGTGCCGCACAGTGGGACACATGATCACAATGTGACGAAAGGCATCGCGGTAGGAGCCCTCGAGTAAGTCGAGGATGAAAACCATTTTTCCGCATCCTGTCTGCCCACATATTATGGCAGAGTGGGCATCTCCAATAGTGAATTTGCTCAAATTAGTATAAAGCTGAGACGTATCGGCCATCTTCTATATTGAGTTCAATGGCCCGGCTCCATCCGCCTCTTTGGTTATCTGGATCGTCACACCCTCGCTAGCGTTCTCAACTTGGCGTCCACTACCGTGCATTTGGTCGTCGTCGCATGTCTAGCCATAGAGCGTATTTGGTAGTCAGAAAATCCGAGAGGGAGACGTCCGAGAGCTGCAGGTCTTTGGCAACCGCGGCAACCTCCGGGGAACGCTTAGAGCCGGAAGCAAAATGTTTTCTTACTTCGTCCCACTGCTGGTGCGCGCGAAGACCCGCGCTGTAGAGATCCGCGCTGTAGAGATTGGGTACTCCCTCGATCGTCACCTCTACCTTCGTGATTTTGGGGTTATAGAATTTGTCGGATTTTCTAGCACCGAGCGCGAACCGACCCTCCTCGAACAACATCAGTATACCTTTCATCGAGCGGGCGGGTACGTTGACGTTAATATTCCACAATGTGTCGCTTTTGTCTTTCGTCATCTTGCGGTGGCGAAGAACTCGGTCGTAAAGTATGGCAACGCGTCCAACATACTGGGATCTAATTAATCGCGCGAGTTCGGGCATCGTGACCATGTCGTACTCCAGCGAAACATTGTCGATCGTATATTTCGATGTCCTGTCAATGGCTATGATAACTCGGCTGTAGTCGTTGAACGTTAGTTCGTAGTCGAGGCGGTCCGCCAAAGCGCTCTGATAGTAGGGCATGTGACTCTCCAACAACTCAAAGTCAAGCGGGATGTAGAATCGGTTGCCGTAAGCGGCCGCGACCGCGTTGTCGCTCGCGACGTTATCTGCCTTGTCACCAGCCCCGATTCTAAGTCTGGTTACGTTCCTATTTCGGCTGATGTCAATACCTTGATAGGCCGCGTTTTCGCGCTCTTGCGCCGTCTTCCACAGGTCCTGGTAGCAATGGTAGACGTCGCCGTCATCGATCGACATCACCTCATTACCAGAAATCTTTGTCATGGTCTTCTTAACGATGGCGCGACCCAGGTTCTGAACGATGGTTCGGTCCGCGTCCGTCGACGTCAACGAAATAGTAAAAGCGAGGCGAACAGTCCCCGGCATAATGACGTCGCTAGCTCCGAGGTTGGGGAAGCGGCTTAGAGCTGCTGGTTCTGGTCGATCGTCGATGGGTTGTTCGTAATAACGACACTCTGTCTCACACCTTTTGCCCCGAGGGGCTCACGCAGTCTGCGATATGGATTGAGTTTGCGACCGTATTGACTCGAAGACATAATCTATTAAACCTGTATGGTTTTGTCTTTAATATAATAATAATTATTAAAGATGGCTGGTCTCGATATTGGCATGGACGAATTCGATCGCGCTACGGGCGACCGAGACGATTACCTCGATGATGATGACTTCGATAATATGCTCGATGACTTCGAAGAAACGACCTTCATAGAGACCCCACCCGAGAAGTATCCGTTTCCTGGGTGGGCACACGAGAATACACCCGAGAAGAATGTGTTTCCACCCAAGAATACTACACGTTTGTTTGACACACCCGGGAAACGGAGACGTATATTTGACACACCCGAGAAGTATCGGGGTAATACACCTTTACATACGTGGGAGGCCCCACCCGAAACTCTGACATGGGCGGGCGGTGCCGATATTCCTGCGGGGATCTCCAAGGGTGAGCTGGCTCCTCTCGGGGAAACGGATTCTCTGGTGAAACGGTGGGAGAGTATAGTGTCTAAACACGGCATCAAGGCCATGTTGGAGTTTTTGCAGCATTAAAAGAGGAGACCTGTGGGTTAAATGGGGCAATAGCTGGAAGTTGCTGACGTACAAGAACGACCCGACCAAGTTCCTCAACCCCTCTTCAGTGAGCCGATATGGAGCAGACCTCGCTCGAGCTCTCGGAGTGCTCGATGATCAGTCGCAGGTGCCTAAAAAAATGGTAAAAACCTTGCAGGATACCGACGAAACGCTGGCGAAGACGGCCGCCGCTATAGAAACGAGCGATATCAGCGAGGTCCCTCGTATAGTCACCGACGCTATTAACACAGTGGAAACCACGGTCAACGAAATAAACGGCACGAAGTATGACCCACCGTTACCTCTTCGCGAACTCCTGGGACTCAATAAGGTTCTGCAAACGGGCCGTGGTGAACTAGTTGATAACCTCTCCAAACTCACGGAGCTGGATGACCATATCGCGCTAGAAGAACGAAAACTTGGGGGAGTCCGTGGCGATAGAGAATCTACCGAGCGGATCAACAAACTCCTGCGGTCGTTGCGGGATGAAAGAGAAGCTCGCTTAGCGGCTGTCTCAATTAACCGTGAGACACTCTCTGGACAATTAAGTCGTAGCGACGAATCAATCACGAGTATCCTACGCGAGGACACGACACTCGGTGAACGTCTTCGCACTCTGTTCAGAGAGAAGGGCTTCACAATAGTAACCATCCTCACAGCTTTCACCATGATTATATCGACCCTAATTCTATCTATATCGTCTCTAGTTCTATCTATCACGGGTGGTTCGGCACCAGCACCCGCGCCAGCACCAGCGCCAGCACCAGCGCCAGCACCAGCGCCAGCACCAGCGCCAGCACCAGCTCCATCCGGTGGAGCCAAAGAATGGATAAAAAAACAACTAAAAGCCCTCGCCAATCTCCTGGCTAAATTAGCAGGAAAGTTGGCTGCCACGCTGCCTGGGTTGATCGGGGGTCTCCTCTCCTTCTTGCTATCTATATTATCAAAAACGGCCGGATGGCTCGCCGAGAATGCTTGGGCTCTAATCGTGGCAATCGCCGGTCTCCTACTTTTAGCCTCCCGAGAGTTCCTAAATCCAAAGCACAAATAGTCCGACCACCACGAGGGCTACGACGAGCCCTAATTTCTCCTCCTCGTGGGTTGTGACACTATTTTCCCCTGTTCCAATCCAATCGCGATTGGGGGAACTTGCTGGTCCTATTGCAGAGGGTGAAACAGGAGCGGAACTCGGTGGAACACTGGGTTCAAATGGGGGGCCCAATTCGTGAATTGGGGTTGGTGCTTGCGGTTTTATGAAATCGGTTCCACTGTTGGGGGTTCGCTTGATGATACCCACGTTCACGTTCCCGTTGTGGCCGATTTTTTTATTGACGGTGGCGATTACGATCTGATTATTGTAACCGTCAACCGGGTCGTCTCGTAGTATCATATCGCTCGGTGCCATATAAAGACCTATTCCAAATACATAGTCTACTGGGGTGCTGGCATTCTGCAAAACGTCTTGATACTGCTTGATCGCCTTCTCCAGGTCCACCTTAGCTGAGATGGCGTCCTCTACAAGTGCCAAGAATTGTTTTTGCGCGTCAAACGCCGTTCTCGTGCCTAGTATAGAACTGCAAGTTTGCTTCTGTGCGCCGAGGATGGCCCAGACGTATGTCCGAATGGAGTCGTTGAGGCGAGTAACACCAGCCTGCGTGAACCCCATACCCTTATCTAACATAAATGTACCCCACGCGTCCTGGACCTCAGCAGCCTGCTGTATGTAATCTATGTGAGCTCGTTTCGGAGGTAACCAATTGCAGGATGAGACGCCGCAGTGCCGACCTCCAGATACTTCCGGCCCGAAGGTCATCGTCGCGGGATCAAAATTCCCGTTCCCGGCGTTCCGACTGACGATGTGGTCACCAGAGTGATCGTGTCTAAAATCAGTCTGCGTCCAATTCCCGGACTGGCCCCGAATGAGAACGTACCCGAGGCCATTGCCATCTCCAGTCCGCATCTTTTGAAACGTTAAATTCGTTACACAGTCTTTCGAACGCCCTACGATCGTATGTGTTGGAAATGGGATTCCATGCGTCATCTTGAGGTAGTGGAATACCTAGTTCTTTGATAATCCTCCTAATGGTGTAATACGCGTGAAAGTTGTAGACACTTCGGAGCATGACATTCTTGGATGTCAGATGGTCTTGATGCGAAACTCCGCATCCGGCCGTTGCGCACCATACGGCGAAGTTGAGCTGATTCTGCCAAAACTGCATCGGTGTTGCTTTCCACCCGTTCACGGCCTCCATCGTAGTAATCTTGTGCAGCCTATATTGTTCAAAGATGTCGGGAAAATTGGTGGTAAAGCCACTTTTCGGTCTGTTACAGTTGGGTGTACAAGGTGGTTAACAACGTCTTTTTGCGTGTATTTACCTCCGACCACGTACTTTGCATTAGAGTTAAAGCTAAATGCTTGGGTATCCATTGAAAGATATTATTATGTTTGCTTCTATCACTAATGTTCAAAATTGGAGTTGTGAACTTCAAAAGTCAATCGACAACTGCTGCGGAAAACGCCGGGTAGGCCTCAGATCAATCACCTTCACGGTTGGGTGGAAAAACGTGGGGAAGAGCGAAGGGTTCGTCTACGTGAAGGCCCCCCGCCAAGTAGGTGTAAAGCTGCCCCCCGGCCTTTGGAGTTCGAGATCCCTCCAAGCTTTTGTTGCGTCGGAGCTTGATGGTAGAGCCAGCCTCACAATCTCGAAGGCTACCGGACTCGCGACCTTTACCGTCGAACCCACCAACCAGGTAACGATCACCCCGGATTTGGCTGTGCGGCTCGGTTTTTCAAAAACATACTCCGACAATAAGGGATGGTTTAATCCGGGCGAGCACGTCGGTGACATCCCAGTAAACTTCGTCTTCACGAAAACTCTCGGGGTGCACCTGGATCAATTGAACACATCGTACAACACGTTAGACGGAGCTCCCAGTACATTACTAAAAACTGTGCACGCCAGCGACTGTTTCTATGGCGAGACCCTGACCTTAGACTTCCCAACCCCCGAGACGAAAGTTTTGGAATCGGGACACATCCACGATTTGAAGATTTCTATTCTAGATGATAAAGCGCGAGAGTTGAATAACTATTACCCGATTTCGAGCTTTCTCGAAATAACCGATTAAACATAATATATATTACATATTAATCATGAGCATATACGGTCCAGGTAGTTCCAACTTAGAACGGGACGTTCCCGTCGCGGCCGCAGCATACGATGAAGCCGCAATGAGAAGGCTGGAGAGGGGCATATCACAGTCCCACACAGTTTTAACTAGGGCGGTTGCACAAATGGGAAAATTGCAAGCTAGCAGACACGTCATAACAGTTTGGGCCGAGGAGCGGGGTTCACTAAGCGAGGGGTACGAATATTCATTCGGTGCCAACGCGAGCAACAGATACGGGGGATACACCATGGCAGTGTCTGGGATGATTTTTCGAATGGCGGTCTGCTCGGTCGACTTTCGCGGACACGCCACTGCTGAAGTCCGAATGAATGTCGTCCTGAATGGTGTAGAACAGAATATTGGCATCACCAAGCACGCGGGGCAGAGGTCAGGGTTTACTATATTCGATGATGACACTACAATTAAAGTTTCGGCAGGTAGTGTTATTAACTTTGTTACAAAAATTGCTGACCAATCAGCTTCCTCCACTATTGTTACACTGTTAATACAACTTGATTTATGATGAATGATGAGAAACTATATCCACACTTACCTTCGGGGACGGCCGACCCGGCATCCTTTAGGATGACCAGGATCGTCGAGATACAACATATTCTACAACACGAGGGAGAGACGCGGACGGGCTATGCGAAGAAATATAGGCGGTCGGTCAATATATTAGAGGGGGTGAGCACCACGTTAGCCTCAGCATCCATTATAAGCGGGGTGGGGAGTGTGTCTTTATTGTCAACAGTCGTCGCCGCTCCGGTCGCGGTGGCCTTGAGTGCGACAGCGGCGGGGGCGGGACTGCTTTGTATGACGGTCAGACTCGTGGGTCGAAAACTAGAGGCCAAGAGTCGAAAGCACGATCGAATAGCGGTTCTCGCGAGGTCTAAGAAAAACAGTATCGACGTTATCGTGTCGAAAGCGATAGCCGACAACGATATATTAGATAGCAAAATGGTCGTCGAAGATATGGTCAGATATCAGGAGTTAAAGGGTACTATCCGGTCCAAGGCTCGACCACAAATTCTCGCGGACGAAGATATAAAAAAACTCGTTATGGAGGGGAGGGCCGACGAGAGAAAAAATCTCCTCGCCCGTCTCGGGACGTGATATGCTTATTCGCGTGTCTGCATCGGCGACAGCAGGATATTCCTCCACCATACAGTCCAGCTGTTCCGACGGCCCCTCCATACGGAACATAAATTTTTTTTCGGGGCCCGTTACGACACCCACTGACCACCATAGATTTCTATATACCGCATGTGGTTATCGTCGATTTTAATAGAATTGTGTATACGTTATAGTTTACAGTAACCTCAATAAGGTGAAATACTCGGCCGTTCACAAAACACCTCTGTCATGTACTTAGCAATGGATCCGACCGCTGCTTATCTATATCTGGCACACCCATAAAATAAAATAATAGGCTGATCATATCTAACTGAAACACCTTTTTTTTTTAATATCAGACGACAATGTTTCAATTACACGGGTTATGAATGTGTGCATTTATAGCCGATGTTAACAGACGGTCCACACACTGTTATTTATAGCCGAGTGTATTTCTCCTTATCGATGGTATGTAAACTGGCTATCTGAATTTATTTTTCATCAACCTCGAGCGGTCGGATAGGAACGCCGTTGTCATGCAGTTGTTTACCATAGCGACCACATTTGTAGGGATAGAAATAAAAAAGTTTTAGCTCCCGTCGAGACTCAAACTCATGACCCACGTCTCTATAGAGTGTCGCCTTAACCACACGACCACGAAGGCTGTTATGATAAACACTACCTAATGTCACAACGGTCATATGTACTTATTATATAGACGACAAAGGTTGACTGGAGGAACGGGCCACAAAGGCTATATGTACTTATTATGTACACGACAAATGCCGACTGGAGGGATCACAAAGGCTATATGTAATTATTATATAGACTACAAAGGCCGACTGGAGGAACCACAAAGGCTACATGTACTTATTATATAGACCACAAAGGCCGACTGGAGGGATCACAAAGGCTATACTGATTATATAGACGACACAGGCTGACTGGAGGAACCACAAAGGCTACATGTACTTATTATATAGACCACAAAGGCCGACTGGAGGGATCACAAAGGCTATACTGATTATATAGACGACACAGGCTGACTGGAGGAACCACAAAGGCTACATGTACTTATTATATAGACCACAAAGGCCGACTGGAGGAACCACAAAGGCTACATATACTTATTATATAGACGACAAAGGCCTACTGGAGGGATGACAAATGATATATGTACATTATATAGACGACAAAGGCCGACTGGAGGAACCACAAAGACTATATGTACTTATTATATAGACGAAAAAAGGCTGACTGGAGGAACCATAAAGGCTATATGTACTTATTATATAGACGACAAAGGCCGACTGGAGGAACCACAAAGACTATATGTACTTATTATAGAGACGAAAAAACTGACTGGAGGAAACCATAAAGGCTATATGTACTTATTATAATAGACGACAAAGGCCGACTGAGGAACCACAAAGGCTAAATTTACTTATTAATAAGACACAAATGCCGACTTGGAGAACACAAAGGCTAATATGTGAGGCGCTGTTATTATATAGACGACAAAGGCCGAACTGGAGTAACCACAAGTAGGCTATATTACATATTATATAACCACTAAGGCCACAGAGGAAACACAAAGGCCATATGTACAATTCTAAAGACGACAAAGGCCGAACGGAGAACCACAAAGGTTAAATTTACTTATATTTAGACGACAAAGGTTCAACTGGAGGAAACCACAAAAGGCTATATTTACTTGTTATATAGACGACAAAGGCCGACTGGAGGAACAACAAAGGCCATATGTACTGATTATATAGACGACAAAGGTTGACTTGAGGAATCACAAAGGCTATATTTACTTATTATATAGACGACAAAGGCTCACTGGAGGAACCACAAAGGCTATATTTACTTAGATAGACGACAAAGGCTCATTGGAGGAAGCACAAAAGCTATATGTACTTATTATGTTCAAGGTAGATAACCGATTTCTCAAAATTCGGCATTCGTCCTATGTTTACGTAATGTATTTATACATAAAGCATGTTTAAATGAATGTCATTGATTGATCATTGACTTATATTGATAATAATGCAATAAGTATAATCGGTGTTTAGCTGCACCTGCTAAACGATATGTTAATAGGTGTTAATCACTCTTTGTCCAATTCCGCGCGGCGCGATCGGCGCAGGTGTGCGTTTAGATAATTTAACAAAACACGTATATTTGTGGTAGATTATTGCATTCAAATGATTAAAATGATTAAAATGATCATAACACGTTCTAATTCAGTCAATTCAATGACAATGTATGGTATAAATATCCGCTAACGGACGTACAAGCCACTTCGAATAGCCTTTGTAGCCTTTGTAGCCTTGCCCAGCCTTTGGGGTGTTTAGGGTGACCGTGAACGGGTGTGTTCAAAATCCCATTCTCTTGCGAATTGTTTGAATTCCTCGGACGCATATTGCGGTCCATTATCGGAAATTACCTTTTCCATTATGCCGTGTCTGCACAGAAAACTCTTGATTTTGTTTATTACTGTTGTCGACTTTGTATCGCGCAGTCTCCCAACCTCGAAATATCGACTGTAATAATCCACGACAACGACGTAATTCGTTTCGTTCCAAACGAATAAGTCGGTGGCAATCACTTGCCAAGCGCGGTCTGGTATTTCACTAGTTTGTAGTGGTTCTTTACAGTTTGAGTTTCTGTGCTCAATACATATTGAACATTTGAGTACAAAGTCCGTAATGTCTTTGGTGATGTTAGGCCAAAACATGACGTCACGTGCTCGTTTCAAGCACTTGTCGACACCCATGTGTGAAATGTGTATTTTGTCCAACATTGTTGGTCTGCATTCTGAAGGTATAAGTATTCGTTGTCCTTTCAGAATGATTCCATCAACGAACGTCAGTTCGTCACGATAGTTCCAAAAGTATCTGCTGAGGACAGCCTTGTCATATCTCAGGCCATCCGTCAAGGATCACACGCTTGAGTACTTGTAACTGTGAATCTGTATGTGTAGCCTGTCTGATTACGTCCATTTTCTGGTCACTAACTGGCATGTTTGTCATCATGGCATTCATCTGTACGTCCATCCCGTCTAAAAGTTCAGGGTATGTGTCAGGCAACGATTTGCGTGACAATGTGTCAGCGAGCGGTATGTCTTTGCCCGGAACATGCGTCAAGTCAATGTCGTATTTCTGCAGCTGAAGTAACATGCGCATTAAACGAGCAGGAGCCGTTTGCAGTGACCTTTTCATGATAGCTGCCAGGGGTTTGTGGAGGGACTGTACCGTAACACGTCGGCCATACACAAACTGGTGGAACCTTTTACAGGCAAATACTACTGCAAACAGTTCCTTCTCGATTTGTGCAAAGTTTTGTTCACTTGGTGTCAACGATTTTGATGCGTATGCAACCGATCTGTTGTTCTGTAGCAGGGTTGCACCTAGACCATTTTTCGAGGCATCTACCTGAAGTGTCACTTCCTGATCTGGCTTGAAGTATGCAAGCACAGGACCAGGATGTTGTGTTATGACATCCTTGATTTTGTCAAATGCTTCATCTTGGGGGTGATCCCACAAGAATTCAACGTCCTTCGTCAGAAGTTGTCGTAGCGGGCTTGTCATTTCCGCCAGATTTGGTGCAAACTTGGAAAGGTATGTTATCATTCCTAATACCGTTTCCAGCTCTGATCAATTTTCTGGTGGTTTCATGATCGCTGCTACCTTAGCTGGATCCGGCTTCAGTCCGTCAGCTGAAAGTACATGTCAAAGTACTGCACTTCTGTCAGTCCGATCTCCGTTTTGTCTGGGTTCAGTTTTATGCCATTTTCACGACATCGTTTGATGCACTGCTCTAGATTGTGGTCATGGTCACGTCGGTCCGATCCCCAGAAATATCGTCCACAATGGCGGCACAGCCAGTCAACCCCTCAAATGTTCTGTCTATCTGGCGTTGAAACTCATCCTGTGATGATTTTATGCCAAACGGAAGACGCAAGAAACGGTAGCGACCGTAACACGTACTGAACGTGGTCAGAAACGAGCTCTCTTCAGTTAATTGAATAGCCCAATAACCGGAACGGGCGTCAAGTTTTGAAAAATATATGGCGCCTGACAACTCTGGAAGAATGTCTTCCAGTGTTCTCATCAGGTAGTGCGGTCGCCGTATCGCGTCGTTTAGGGCTTTCGGATCTAGACAAAGTCGCATTTTGCCATTAGGCTTTTGAACAATGACAAGCGAGTTTACCCAGTCTGTAGGTGTTGTTACTCGCTCTATAATGTGCTGTTGCTCCATTCGCTGGAGTTCACATTTCAGTGGGTCACGTAAGGTGATAGGTATTCTGCCCGGCGGGTTTACAATCGGTACTGCGTCTGTTTTTAAATGTAAACTACATTTATCTGGGAATAAACCTATGCCAGTGAAAATATCGCTGTGTTGCGACATGACAGTCGATTTGTCAGTCGGCGAATGCTGATCCGTATCTACAGCGTAGACGAGACTGATCATATTCAGTGCCAGACTGGTATCGAGACCACGATGGCGGTAGAGGACGTTTCTACAATAAAGAACTCGTGATTTACGCTTGTCTGCTGATAAGAGCATGCGAGCGTAATACACCCAACGACTTTCAGCTGTTTACTGTCGTAAGTAGTCAGCTGTTTTTTGCATGGGGACAATGGGCCAATGATGTTCAATGATTTGTAGGTTGTGGAATAATATTAACCTGGGAGCCTGAATCAATTTTCATACGAATGTCAGTGAATTGCGGACCAATTCTCAAAGTAGCAAAGGCCTGGCTATGTGTCTGATCATAGTCGATGGAATCCACATAGAAATCATTCTCAGGGCATTCAGGGTCTAACTGTGGGTCTAGATCTGGACATGTTAAGCCTACCTCGTGAACATTATTTCTGTATCGATTGGCAGATGGCTTCCTGTTGTCCATTAACTTGTTCCGACATACACTGGAGAAATGGTTAAGTTTGTGGCAATAGTTGCACGTTTTTCCTTTTGCTGGACATTGGTCATTTCTCTCGTGTTATGTGAAACCACAATTTTGACACTTCGTCTGACGCGTTTGGTTATTCCTCACATTTGGTTTCCACGTTTTCTGTCATGGTGCTTGTTGATGATGGCCAATGGCATGGACGCTTTCCGCTCCCCCGGGATTCATTTCCTTCATTTGCGCTCGTGACATCTCGTGCGTGCGGGCGATGTCCACACATTTCGTTAATGTGAGTTCCGTTCCTTCATGAATCAACTTTTCTCGAATTTCTGGTGATCGAACTCCAAATACGATATGGTCCCGAATCAGTTCGTCATTTATTGCTGCCGGGTATCCACAATCTTTGATTAGCACTTTCAGATCAGTCACAAACTGTTCGAATGTCTCACATTCTGTCTGCGCACGCGATTTTAGTCGATATCTGGCGTATATTTGGTTGGATTTTGGCTTACAATATGCCTCAAACTTTTCGAAATATGTCTTCAAGGTCTTTTTTTCGTCTGCTGTCATTTCCCATGTAGAATAGATTTGACGTCCCTTTTCTCCAACCCACAACATTAAATAGTTGCACTTCTCCTCTTCATCTTTCTTTTTTAAAGGTCCTCCAAACATAAATTCCGTATGTGCTTTGAACGTTTTAAATGCCGTTGGTAAGTCCGTGGCTTGCCAGTCCATTTTCGGTGTTGGCGAATCCATGTTTTGAAGATGAATTCACACTGTACAACACGCTTTATTCCGCAAAATGCGGTCTGTTTGTGGCTCGTCGAGTAACGTCAGATATGATATCGTATAAAACGAGTATCCGTGAATACTATTATAATCAATTTTTTAACCGACTTCTGACACCATGTTGTGTTGTTTGGACATGTACATTGAACAAACATGTATGATGCTGACATTTTATTAAGAGCGGTGATCGTTAGGGCTGAATGTTGATCTACATTATAATTGGCTAATATAGTACCTATACACAAGTTAAGCGGATACTGCTACATGAACCTATTGTTTAATTCATGTTGAACCAGTACAGACTGGCTGCATGTCATGTACAAGTAGGTCTCACAGCATACATACGAATAGTGAAAGTAGGAGAGACAGGCCTTATTGGGTGGGATTCGGTTAAATTACATAGTAAAACTATTTGGTGTAGTCTAACCTAGTGGATACACAGGGTGGCAATTAACGTATAACAGACTACTTGGTTATTTCACGAGAAATTAGGATACATGGTGAACTAGGTAATCATATTCAATGATTGGAGGCAGACACAATATATAGGAATAATTAAAATCAATCCAATTCATTGTATTAGCATATAAACAATTGTCCGATATAAAATTTAAATAATAATGGCCTTTATATATCACAAAAACATCCACATATATATCTTAATCTTAATTTGCAAATACACTCAGAGGTTTCCACAATTTCGCTGCGAGATATTCAAATTGTAAGTTTCATTTCCAATGTTTAATAAAATACATATTACAGCTAATAATTTTGTAATGAAATAATGAAAATGCTACTTATTATTTTATCATCTATCGTGAGATAGTTCTTTCGCTCTGGTAAATTTAGATATACTTATACTTGTTGTTCTACGCATACGTCATATACATACCCACGTGACCGCAAAGGGAAGTAACTGTAGTAAGCAAAACGAGGGGAAGTTAGTCATGCAGTGACGGCTGGAAAAACTAGCTGTCCAGAATATGAAATGATGCCAGATACACCTACGTTTTGGCAAACGCAATACTGGCAGTAGACATTGTAACCCGTTTAGAATGTCAACTACGTCACGATGGGTATGTCTGTTCATTGCCCGTTAACCGGACAGGACGATGCTGAATGCGCATGTGTAAAGTTGATTTATTATCAAGTTTACAAAAATACCTACCGAAAATATAATATGGCCTCGGCGGGCCGAGGCTGATTCGAAAGATTATTTTTTATATGTCTTATACAACTAAATTTCGGAAAAAATATAGAGAATCTGCGGTATGAGAAATGTGTTTTTTCACTCTACAAATTCTATATTCTGTCATATTGCCCGTCTAGCTGAAGCTATATTCCCACTAAGCTACGCTTTGGGTGAATATAGATTCAGACGGGCAATATGACACCATATTGACTGTGTAGAATCACAATAACGTATAATCTATAACATAAGTCATGGTGAAGTCATGATTAATTCGCATGTGATAAACCCAAATACAAATGTACC
Organism: Conchocele bisecta; assembly: GCA_029237695.1. Lineage (NCBI taxonomy): Eukaryota > Metazoa > Mollusca > Bivalvia > Lucinida > Thyasiridae > Conchocele > Conchocele bisecta. Next base: position 187,773,077 of record CM055265.1, on the reverse strand, counting down.
TTCAATCAATCAAATAAAAATGTGGACGTTATTGCAATATACAGTGTGACCTATCTAAACCGGACCCCGATAAATCACTAATGTATTATGTTTTCAAGCAGCCGAGGAAATATCATATCGGGCATCGTGTGATAACGATACAACGATGTCGATACTATTGTAGTATCTTACTATCGTCATCATAGCATCGTACTAACGTCAACGTCATCATCGCCACTACGATACTACGATGTCGATAGTACGATGGTAACGATGTCGATACTACGATAATACGAATGTTTCCGAACGATTTACAAGGTGACGTTATCTGTGAGTCGTCGTTTCGCGTGTGGTGTCCTGGAGCGTTCTGTACGTTTCCGTTTCCTTTGGTTCAGCTTCTTTCCCGCTGATGGCGTTTTGACGATTGTCCTAAGTCCGTTTGTTGATACGATCATGTTCGGATGATTTCTCCCCTTGTCCATTTTTAATGTATTCTCCCGCCGATCTCGTTGTTCCTGAGTCAATTAGTCCAGCAGTCAATTGTAACTAGATGGTGTTTAAAGGTATCATGAACTTTGTAATTTCCGAATAGACCTACATCGTTCGTTGCATTCACTAACTACGATCGAATATAACATTTCAATGAATTTCGGAATGTCGCTTTGTTTCCAATGTTCTGCAGATTTTAAAATGTGATTTGCACACTCAGAGTTATTACTGGTCCAGCTGCGCGAAACCCTTGCGTGTCTAACTGGTTCTATGACATGGGTGATTAACAGGGGTATTAGTATGTTGTTAAAATACGGCATGAATTTCTTTTCGCCCGCTTGCGAGTCCTTTGTCTCAATAAAGCTCGTTAATCTTGTATTAAGCGTATCTGTGGCTTTAGAATAGGTTATACCACCAGTGCCAACAATGGCATCACTCATTTCACGCCTATCATTTAACGCGTATCCTACATTGTCCTCCATATATTTCAATACATTTTGTTTCAGGTGACGTGTACACAAAATATGTGTTGCGTCGGGTAAACAGTTTTTAATTGATATTTTGAATGAAAGTTCTTCATCAGAACCGATTACCAGTTCGGTCATTTCACGTTCTGTCAAACTATTTCCTATTTGATGCATACACGCGCTGTATGTTTTAGTGTTTGAATTTGTGTGTATGAATGTTGGACCAAAACAGACTAGATGGTCCATGGAAGAACGTTTTAACACTGATAAGTCTTTGTAGTTGGCGTGACATGGAAGTCACCAAGGTTGTAGGTTTTATCTATGCATAGAACAGATTCGCCAGGCTTACAACAGAACCTCTTAACGTCATATATTTGTTGTTCTGTAACTAACGCTACCAGAGGATGGTTTAAACCCCTTAGATGTGCTGTACGTACGTTTTGGACAAATTCGTGCGTTCGTGTCATTTCCTCAACTAACTACAATTACTTGGTCTGCTGCATTTGATTGTATGGTTGTTTTCTTTTCCATGTTATATTTTAAATTTCGTAACTGCTTATCATCACGCTGTTTGTCAAATTCGTCATAAGTTTCCATGTTCATGTTTCTTTCAACAGTCTTAACAGACTGGTGTTGTAACTTTCCTTTAAGTTCATTTCTAACAGCCGGTTTTGTTTTAATGTACACTTTGTTTTGTTCTATGTGTTTTCACATTTCCGTGCAACTGTCGGTCTGGAAACGTACCGATATATTCGACAATTGCCTCGTCGAGAGATAAATACCCGTGAATGTTCGGCACGTTTCCTATGCAAGTCATCCGTCTTCTAAATCCTGGAGATGCTTTAAGTGTCTGATGCAGACGATTAACCTCCAGAATGCTTTTCGGTTCTGGTTGTGGATCTACTGGAACATACGTACGTTTTTTGTTGACAGTTCTTTCAACACAGTACAAATTGTTACGTTTTGCCAACGACACCCAGCGTCCTACCTTCTCGACGAAAATTGCTTTGGGGCAAGATGCCTTCTTCCATGCACCGCAGTCGTCCCAAATTTCTGATCGATATCCATGCGAGCTGTTTTCGTTGTTCGTCTTGTTGTTGATTATAAAAAACATCCCGTCATTTCGTCCTGTTGGTATTTCGGTTAAAACGGAATGTGGATCGCGAAATGTGTTTAGAGTGGTATTTATGTCCATGAAGTTGTTCCCTAATGGTCCTGGGTGGAATTGTTCTGGAGTCTCGTCATTCATGTCTGATGAATCGATGTCTTTGTCCGGGCTCTCAATGAATGTGGTCTCTTCCAGTATCGTAGATAGCTCAAATCGAGTGGCAGGAGATGAATCAAATTGTAGTTCATTGTTTTCAGTCGACACACTAGGCATTAGTGGCAATTGAAAGTGCATTTCAATATTCATGTGTGTATCACTTGATGTAGAAGGACATTGACCAGTGCGTTCAGTGTTCATTGTTGTATCACATGTCATCTGAGGATGTTCAAGTTGGTGTTCAGTGCTTGTGTCAACATTGTGTTCAGTGGTCGTATTACGTGACGTAGGATGATATTCACATGTGTGTTCAGTGATCGTATAACTCGGTGTAGGTGAATGTTCACTGGTGTGTTCAGTGTTCATGTTTGTGTCACTCAACGTCGGCGGATGTTCAAGTTGATGTTCAATGCTCGTGTCAACATTGTGTTCGGTGATCGTATAACTCGGTGTAGGTGGATGTTCACTGGTAAATTGACTGTACCGGAACATTCAACAGATTTGACAAGGCTGTGAGCAGAAATGTGGTCGAGTAGCTACCGGGTACTGCGCAGTTTAATCAATCAGCCTCGTAATCGTCAGACAGCAGCTCAAGACGTGGGTACAGGCGGTGGCGCACGATTTTCTCCTTATTCAAAACCATTTCGATACAAAAGCGATACTTCAGTTCAACACTCCTTGATTCGCCTCCAGTATGGACAGATGAAAATGCATTAAACAAGCAATCACCGTTACCAGTGCATTGCAACGCGGCCTTTGAAGATGTGTGATAAATTAAGTGTTCATGTATGCGTTGGATATGGGATCTTGTACATGATGACCGAAATCGAAGTGTAATGTCGATTCAAGTGGAACGCGTTCCAAGAACATGTTTTCTCTGACGACAGCGACGGACAGCGTCTTCAAACCCTGGTTAGCAGCCTGAAAAAAAACAGGGTAGCTATTATATATGTTTTACAATATCAGTGTTGATCCTGATCAGATCGGGTATATGTGTTACACTATATGCGCGGCACGTGAATGTAGGAAAAATCCCCCTTTGACAACATGGACAAAACCCCGTTCATGATTTTGACAGGGTGGACATAACCCCCTTCATGATTTGTACAGGGTGGACAAAACCCCCTTCATTAATTCCCGGGATGAATAAAACATTTGTTTGCTGTTTATTATTAGTGATGATATTATTTTACTAAAATTTACAAAATTCATAATATACAACAAATAAATATTCATATATCAAAATCATGGAGGGGGTTATGTCCATCCGGTCAAAATCATGAAGGGGGTTTTGTCCATGCTGCCATTTTCACACGAAGGGGGTTATGTCCAAGGGGGTTTTGTCTGGATACCGCGACACGTGTCAAAGGAGATAACAGGTTAATTGAAACATAAAACATTACGGATTAAATCACGCGTCAGTATATGAAATACACATATTGTTAAGATTCATGTGATAACCTGCCATGTTGTTTGATAAATACTATAAGTAATACTGACAATATAGATCCTGATCAAATATATGTGTTACAATATCAGAGTAGATACAGAACATTCAGGGTAGGCATTAAATATGTGTTACATATCAGCGTAGATTCTGATCAGACCGGGAAGCCGAGTATATGGAAATAAAATGTCGGAGTAGAACCTGATCAGACCAGTATATGGATTAAAATATCAGACTAGAACTTGATCAGACCGGGTAGCCAGTATATGGATTCGAATATCAGAGTAGAACCTGACAAGACCTGGTAGCCAGTATATATTTTACAATATCAATGTAGATCCTGAGCATACAGTGTATACGTAGCCAATATATGTCTGATCAGACCGGATATATTTTACAATATCAATGTAGATCCTGAGCATACAGTGTATATATGATCAAGAAGATACACGGTAGGTATTAAATATGAGTTACACTATCAATGTAGATCCTGATCAGACCGGACATGCAGTATATATGTTGCAATATATCAAAGTAGATCGAGAACAAACAGGGGCACGGTAGCCATTCTATATGTTTAACAATATCATTGTAGATCTTGATCAGACCGGGTATATGTGTTACACTATCAGAGTATATTCTGTTCAGTATAGATCCTGATCTGATCGGCTAGACAGTAAATATATATCTACAACACAAGTGAGCGATCTGAAATGAGAAGGATGTTTGCAATACCCGAACATAATTTATGTCATTTATAATATCCCAGCAAACATCATTATCGCATTACACATTACACATATATATGTGATTAGCATAAGCATTTATCGTTGCAACCAGCATATACACGAATCAGACTGCACATATGTGGACTCTGGCTCGATATACGCTGTTTTCAACCTTCACTATTTACACAATTTTGGTGGTATTTCGTTTTAACTACATTTAACAAAAAGCTCCTTCATTTCCATTCTGAAAATCTTTATTTCATGTGCACTACACATTTTTGTTTAATGGCTAGAAGCATTGTATTGCTTTATGCTGAATAAAATATGTTGTATGTTAAACAAAATATAATACTACTCAGAACAGAACAGAACAGAACAGAACAGAACAGAACACTCTATATGCGCATCACGTGTCAAAGGAGATAACAGGTTAATTGGCACTATAGAACACTACGGATTAAATCACCCGGTTCACGCGACAGTATATGAAATATACATATTGTTAAGATCCATGGGATAACCTGCCCTGTTGTTTGATAAGTAATACTGACAGTATAGATCCTGATCGAAAGTGTAGTCATATATAACGTTTTACAATATCAGTGTAGATCCTGATCAGACCGTGTAGCAAATATATGTGTTACAATATCAGAGTTGATCCAGAAGATACACGGTAGGTATAATATATGTGCTACAATATCAGAGTAGGTCCTGATCTGACCGGGTAGCCAGTATATGGATTAAAATGTCACAGTAGAACCTGATCAGACCGGATAGCCAGTTCTGGATTACAATATTAGAGTAGATCATGATTTGACCGGATAGCCAGTATATGGAATAAAATATCAGTGTAGAACCCGATCAGGGTAGCGAGTCCGGGTAGCATAATATCCTGAACGGGACAGAACAGATATCCTTACCTGTCTAAGTCTTTCTGATGCCATCAGGTAGTCGTAGTCCCATCGTTGTTACTACGGTAGCACACGCAAATATACCCAACGTCAATATTTCGCCACTGCTTCTGGTCAAGACCGTCAATATCGTCGCATGTGAAGTGGGCCCAGGTATGGCACTTCTACAAAATATAAATGCAAATCAATTATAAATCAATAGTTGATTAGAGGCGACTTACTCAACTAAAAGTATATAATGGAAGAACAATTTCAAAAAGGATATGAACAGCTTGGCTTCTTATCAGACTGCGTAATAAATACATGCTGATCAGTATCAACCAACAGATCAGGGTGGTAATTCCAATTTGAAGAAATATTACCATTATATTTTACACTGAATGCAATACCTTTACTGCACGAACATGTATTGTACAGGTTAGACTGTACGAAATGGCACGAAATCGCCCAGGGGGTATGCATAAGTAGTCCGGTATAAACAAATAGTGCGTGCGTTTTGAGGTCACAGACACAGTTTGCTTGCAAATCTTGATCCATTACTACCCAGTTTCACTTGAGGAACATTTTGGGGTACTTTTAACACCAGTTTTCAGCATATTTGTAGCATTTAGAAAACACTGAACCTGTTGGTCACGTGATGTAAACAGAGTTTCAGTGGCCAAAAAATGTAAACAATATTGGGTGATATGACGAGGCTGGATTTTTCTTTCTTAGGAGTAAGTAAACCTATTGTTTAATTCATGCAGAACCAGTACAGACTGGCTGCAGGTCATGTACAAGTAGGTCCCACAGCATCCATACGATTAGTGAAAGTAGGAGAGACTGGCCTTAATGGGTGGCATTCGGTTAAATTATATAGTAAAACTATTTGGTGTGGTCTAACCTACATATTGTATTGTAGATATTGTATAAGCACAGCACCATGCGGTGAAGTTGCACTGGTCACCTAACATGTTTTTCGTAAAGCTACTTAAATAAAATTTATATTTACCCTCACACAGAATGCAGTTCGTCTTGCAGTTGTTTATATTAGATTTTACCAAATTAATGGAATTTTAATTGTTTACCAGTTTGTCTCTTTGAATACGTTGTATTAATCTAAATTTATAAATCAATAATTTCAGGGCAATGCTCTAATTCAATCACCTTTACGTAATTAGGATAGGTGTGACATGAATCAAATGTCAATCAACATGTTTAGAACAGAACAAAGCTTTAATCTTCCAGCATAAATATCAAACGGCGACCTAGATGTTGCTATTATCAAAAGAGGTAAAACGTCCCTTTCGGCACGTGCTCTGGACATTGCAATTATCTCTTCAATTCGCTGGACACACTCCATTGCTTTACATGTAACATATAAAACTCCAATTCGCCCAGAAACAACAATTCCTAGCACACCACCCACTGAAAAAATACACACGTCACAGATGGGCAGATCCCAATTGGAAACTTCTTTACTAAACGTTTTAGGTAAACTGACTAATGGTGATAAGGTAATAGAGACACGAAACAAAATGAAAGCCAGACTACAATCGACCTCTAGCGGACAAAGTATTAAGCCCTCTACCTCGGAACTGGGGGAAAACAAAGCAACACTAACACCCGAGCCCCTAATGTTTGAAAGCAGCATGGACGACTCAGACCCAAATAAACTAATACTCGTAACATCAACCGAATCTATAGAGTCTCATCCCAATCAAACACTAACAAGTATTTCCAATATTTCGACCATTAGTGCAGACATCACAACACTACAAGAAACAAACGATAATGAGGACACACCAATAAACAAACAAACGTCAAGCAATAATTAATGTAGCCACATCAACACCCAATAACAGTCCAGCAGAAAAACGTACAACTAGAGAAAATTCTAATATGCGTAAAACTGTAACAGCAATACGGAAATATAATACAAAACCCATAAAAGATAATCTAGCCGAAGTTGGTTCAAAAGTAAATACAGGCATGACAAAACAGAATAAATTTACTAACAAGCAGAAGATAGGTAGAAACGTAATACAATCAGTGTCGCCGTCAGCGGAGCAACAACCACAGTCTACTTACACAAAATGTAATGGTAATACAGTCCTAAATTCACAGAAAAGGAGTCAAGCATATGCACCACAAAGATCATCCTAAGCAAAACATATATAGAATAAACAAATATGGGTAGAAACAAAAACAAAGGAATGACCCTGACCGTCTTTCAATGGAACTGTCAGGGCTTTGTAAAAACAAAAGGAGAGCTTATCAACGTTCTAGAAAATAACGTAATGTCACCTGATGTAATATGCCTGCAATAAATGTCAAAGCCTTCAACACTCACTGGATACAACCTCGTATCCTACGCAACCAATTCTTTCCATGGCAGTGGGGTAGGAATATACGCTAAAAACTGAATATCATGTGTAGAACTTAAAACAAATCACCTTAAAGAAAAACTAAATAACCTCTATTGTGGTATTAAGGTACTCAGCAAAAAAGGAAATATTGATATATTAAATGTATACATTGGCCCTGGTAACCAGAATCACGAACCCAAACTAAACAACCTCAATAAAATTATCACACAATTAATCAATAAATAAATCTCTAATATTGGGTGATTTCAACGAGCACAACCCACTATGGGACGTGCATTACATTCCTAAGACAAACAAAGTAGGTGATGAAATAATACAATTTTTAGATAACACTGATTATGTAGTACTTAACAACGGAGCTGTAACTTACGATACGTCACACATTTCTTCAAGTAAAGGTATTGGAACACCCGACATAACATTAGCAACACCTGCTTTAGCTTCCTTGACCTCCTGGTCCGTCCATGACTATACTAGGAAGTGACCACTATCCGATAATTACTAAAGTTTCTACCCAATACCATAGAAGTACTCCAGCCACCATTCCTAAATGGAAGTTAGGTCATGCTAACTGGGAGCTATTCCAACAACTATGCACTAATATAATAATACACACAGATAAAAATCTAGATACAAAACAATACCACGATGAATTTGTGAGCACCCTCTATAACATAAGCAAGGAGAGTATACTACAGACAAGTGGTAAAGTTCATAATCGCCCAACCAATCCCTGGTGGACACCAGCTTGCACAGATGCCATTAAAAACAGGGAGAACTGTCTGCGTAGATGGAAACAAGCATACACATATCATACAACACTTAAACAAACTAGGCGAGAGGAATATTTGAAAGTTAAGTCCCTCGCGACTGAAGTAATTAATGACGCAACAATTTGTGGTTGGGAGAAATTTATATCTGAAATAAATAACGACAAAACGAGCAAAGAATTATGGGACCAATTTAATAGAATCAGAGGAAAAGCTATAAAGCCAATGCCTCCACTATTACATAATAATAGCCTTGTGTACGACAACAAACAAAAAGCAGAGGTGCTCACAGACCATTATACAACTATGTCAAGTGACAATAACCTTAATCCCGAATTCAAAACAGTTAAGGTTAAGAGAATCCCTGAAATTCAAACAAAAATAGATACTAACAGGCTATGGCCAGAATCTAATGAGGTTGACTGCCTCAATCGGTACTTCATTATGTAAGAACTAAAATATGCCCTTACAAATAAGAAAAATTCTGCACCAGGAGCAGACAAGATACACTATGCAATACTAAAGCATCTCCCCAAAGAATCTATGGAACAGCTGCTTCTGGTGATAAATAAGTCCTGGGTAAATGGTACACTACCTGATACCTGGAAAGAAGCTACCATCATCCCTATATTGAAACCAAAGAAGGACCCAACACTTCCGCCCTCATACAGACCCATTTCTCTAACACCAGCAATATGTAAAATAATGGAAACGATGGTAACATATTAAAACATCACTTAGAAACAAATCAGAAACTGAGCCCGACCCAATCAGGATTCCGAAATAACAGATCTACATTAGATAAACTCGCACGACTAGACACAATTATTAAAACAGCCATGATGGAAAAGAAAATGGTTGTTGCAGTATTCCTAGATTTAGAAAAAGCCTTTGACCTAATGTTGACAAAAGGTGCAATAGAACAACTCACGGGAAGGGCATACATAACAGAATGTTGTTGTGGCTTGACAACTTTCTGACGGGCAGAACAATTAGAGTAAGAATAGGAACAGAACACTCCGAATATCAAAATGTAGATAACGGTAGCACCCAAGCAGCGTAGTTAGTCCAACTCTGTTTAACATCATGATAGATATATACATTGTATAACGATCTCAATGAGAACAACTCAATTACAACTATCAAAAATGATATATCGCAATTTGCAGATGATAGCTCGATCTGGCATGTACATGCATATCTCAATATAGCCTTGGGGCTGTACAGACAACATTACATAAAATCACAACATGGCAAAATAAATGGGGGTTTAAAATATCCCCACTAAAAACTGAGGCAGTCATCTTTCATAGAGGAGGACATTTATTCTATAAAACCACGGAGCAATGGTATGCATATAAAGGAGACCAACAATACAAAATTAAAGAACTAGTTGTTAACAATCAGGCAATACCATACACAAAATGCGGAAAGTGCCTAGGTATGTACTTGGACGATAGACTTACCTGGGGGCCTCACATATCAAATCTAATTCAACGTTGTAGGAAGGATCTAAATCTAATGAAACTAATCTCAGGTACATCTTATGGTACAGACAAATCCTCCCTCCTACAACTATATAAAGCATTAATCCTGTCGAAGATGGACTATGGATGCATGCTATACAAAGATGCTGCGGCTGGATAAGTTAGAATTAATTCAAAGAGCAGCGCTAGGGCTTGCCACGTATGCCTATAAAACAACAAGAGCCGCAGCAATCGAAGTAGAAACAGCAGTGTTACCATTAGATTTAAGAAGGGAACAAACATTACTCAAATACTGGGCACGAACCCAACCCTATGGCGCTCACCTATCAATCAACGAAATAATGCAACTCAAACCAGCATACAAATACAATATGATTAAACTAAAACGAGACGCAACCAATACAGTCAATAATAATACCAACACAAACGCCAATATAAAAACGTGTTATGCAATGAATGTATTAACCTTAGCTAATGAATATGATTTGGGTGAATGCGAGATGCAGCCATTCAAAACGCATATCCCATATTATCTATTTGAAATTACAGCTCGATCTGATCTCACAGAAATCATAAAACTAAGAATCCAGCCCTTATAGCCTTATAAACACGCAATGGAATATTTAGAACATAATTGGAAAGACAGCCTACACATCTATACGGACGGTAGCAAAAACCCAGAACTCGGTATCACCTCAGCTGCGTTTGTGGTCCCGGAACTGGGTCATGTAGAACAATACAACGTGGCCCTCAATCTAACTGTATTTACTTCGGAATTTATTGCAATTGAAAAAGCCCTCATATTCAACCTAAAATTAAAAGACTACAATAACATAACAGACTCACTAAGCTCCATCCAAGCAATCAACACAGGTACGTCTAAAACGAGACCTGACAAGGTCCCTACCATTAAAACTCTTATAAGTAAACATATGGAACAAGGGAAACATATTAATATAGACTGGGTACCTTCACATGTTTGAATACCCGGAAACGAAGAAGCCGACCGAACGGCAAGCACAGCTCATTTGATAGGAATACAAGATAATACTCGGCCTACTCACAGAGAATTATATTCAGTCATTAAACAAAAAATAAAATCAAAATGGCAAAAACGATGGGATAACATTCATAAGCATTGCAATGGCGGGCACACATTTCAAGTCATGGAGTAGTATAGTGGGGATGGAAATGATACCACCTGGGTTGGAGGGTCTTATCGGTGCTGATTATAGTCCCACCTACCACAGGAAAGTCCTTTTTCTAATATAGGGTCTATATTTTATTTATAGGAATGTAAAAAACTCCTATAAATTGGTGGTTAGAGATTAAAAATCGATGTCGTAGCCTTTTACCCGCGTTCTATGTTTAATGATATTGGATTTAATTTCTGCAGGAACCCTTGGCATGCCATGAGTTTATGTATCTTTACGGTTGGCGCGATGTCGCGGATTCTCTGCCACAATCGAGACAAATATATGGCTTCAATTCAAACTTTGGTTTACCTATAGGTTTTGTTTGTTTAACATGAAATAGTAGCCTATAAATTTTAACAGATACAGCGCTCAGTGAATAAACACGCCCGATAGTTTATTTAGCCGAGTGTATTTCACCTTATCGAGGCCACGGTGTGTATTGATTTAAACACACACAACAGTCACCGGTGTATTTCTCCAATAGCGATTGGCGTGTATTGGTTTAACCATAGGCGACAAGCTATCGAGATACACTATATATAAGAGAGGTGGCTGTAACACGATTACTTCCTGGTATGGACAGTTTGCGTTTATAGAAATGTATGGTGGTCGGTGGGTGACATACTCACGGTGGTGTTGTAACTTTTCCCCCCACTTTATCTCCCAATTTTAACCTAAATTTATCCCAATCAGTATTCTCAATCTTGGGAAGGGTGGCGCGCGCCTAACTTTTAATAGTATTTTTTAGATCCTGATATCGAGACATCTCCTCCACCACCAACTCAAATTCAGCGTCCGATATATTGTTATCGGCCAACGCTTTGGACACGATAACGTCGATGCTATTTTTCTTAGACCTCTCGAGAACCGATATTCTGTCGTGCTTTCTACTTTTATTTTCGAATTTTCTTCCCACTACTCTGAACGCCATACACAGCAGTCCCGCCCCAGCGGCTACCCCGCTAAAACTCCCTGCAATGCGAATTGCCACGACTGTAGATAACAATGCATTGGTTCCGGCCCCACCCATTATAGAAATTGCTGCCAGCATGGTGCTCACCCCCTCCACTATGTTTGCCGCTCGTCTATATATTTTAGCATTTACCCTCCGAGTTTCCCCCTCTCGTTTTAGAATATCCTGCATCTCTACGATATTTTCAAACGTAAAATCTGAACTTCTTTCGCCAAAACCAATCGTGATTGGAAGCGTGCTCGGAAGCGGTGATTCATTCATATTTAAATTTTACAAATTTAGTTCAATCAACAATGTCACAACAGTGGAAGAACTCACTGGGTCAGCGATTTTCGTAACAAAGTTAACAACACTACCTTCGGAAAGTCTAATTGGATCGACACCGGTGAACAAAACCACCCCTGAACTCTGTCCAGCCAGTTTAGCGACTCCAATCGCCCGTTCTTCCCCATCCAGTACGAGATTTACCATGACCGCGCCCACAGGTTTACCCTTAGCATTAACCGAACAGACCGCCATTCGTTGAACCGTACCTGAATATGTCATGACGTATCCCCCATATCTATTGCTCGCTTTGGCACCAAACGAATATTCATAGATCCCCTCATTCAATGTGCCCCGCTTCTCAGCCCAAACTGTTATGACACGTTTTTGTTGTTGCAATAACTTAAACTGCTCTACAGATGTGTCCAACAATGTGGCAAGCTCCTCGATAGCGGTATGGGCCTCAACACGAACCTTTTCAGAGGTATCCTCAAGTGCTTTGTGAGCGTCTTTAACAACTCGATTTACTTTATCATCAACCGCGACAAGTGATTCATCAACGGCGCGGATAGATTCAACCACTCGGGCTCCTAATCCCGCAATCCCCGTCCGAGCCTCTGAGCGCAACACCCCATAAGCCTCCGTAAGGGCCGCCTAATGGGCTTCTCGGGCTTTCTCAATACCGGTTTGAACTCCCTCAATCCCCAACCGGGCCTCTTCCCGAAATTCGGTTATTTTCCCGCCTAGTTCGTTTAGTTCTGTATGTGTTTCTTCACGAGTTTGTGTAGTCACAGCCAGGGCATATACTCTAAGTTGTGATAGCAGACTCTTGTAAATATCGTCCGTGGCGTCCGATATAGTTCTATTGATCAGAGATCGGATTTTTTCGGTAGTTAAAAAATCACCTGTGGGTTTGGATCTGTCGGGAGCTCCAATCTCGATTGGGTTGTTACTCGGATTCTTTGAATTTATATCTGTCACCCACTCGCGATTGAAATTGGAAGAACTACTTGGTCCGTATATACTCATTTTCAATAATATTGATAATTCTATTACGAACTTGAGTCTAATTCTTTGAATTAATTTGAAATTTCTAGGACGACCGAAATCGGGTAATACTTTGTTTAACTCTCTCGCTTGATCATCAAGAATAGAGACCGTAAATTCGTGGATATGTCCCGATTCCAAAACTTTCATCTCGGGGCATGGGAAGTCTAAGGTCACAGTCTCCCCAAAGAAACAATCACTGGCTTGCACGGTTTTCAGTAATGTGCTGGGAGATCCGTCTACCGTGTTGTACGATGTGTTCACCCGATCCAGGTCCACCCTGTGAGTTTTGGTGAAGGCGAAGTCCACCGGGTTATCACCGATGTACTCCCCCGGGGCAAACAAGCCTTTATTCGCGGAGTATGTCTCTCTAAACCCGAGTCGAATACCCAACATCGGGGAGGTCATTATCTGGCTGTCTGAGCCGATGGTCATTGTTGCAAGTCCGGTAGCCTTCGATACTGTGAAGTTGACTATACCGTCAAGCTCTGTGGAAACAAAGTCTATGAGCTGTCTTGCCCACAGTCCGGGAGGCAGCTTTACACCTACTTGTTCTCCATCCTTCACATAGTAAAACCCTTCACTCATCCCCACAGTCTACCACCCAACCGTGAAGGTGATTGATCTGAGGCCTACCCGGCGTTTTCCACAGCAGTTGTCGATTGACTTCTGAAGTTCACAACTCTCTTTTTGAACATTAGTGATAGTAGCAAACATGGTAATATACTTTCAAAAGATTTTGGGTTCAATTCTGTTTATGTTGGAAATTTATTCTTTATATCTAATATACAGGATATTAGAGATATATATTATTCACTGTAAAAGATGGTGAAACGCTATGATGTAAAAGACCTCACGTTAGGTCGGCAAGACATATGCGTCGGAATGAATGGGGCCAAGTTCAACGCGCGTTTTCTAGATTTGACCTACGAGTACACAAACCCCGTAATAACTGGCAATATCGATGTGAACAACGCAGCTTTTGTGGCGTGGAAGACAACACCGATGGATTGGTGGCAAAACCAGTTGAACTTTGCAGTGTGGTGCGCGAGCTCTGGGTGTGGATTTTCCTCCCAATGTACTCGGTGAGGACGATCCAATATTGAAATTGTTGTTTCAATTTCATTTTTACTATCATACACGGCGCGTTCTAGCGGAAATGAAAACACCTCTTCCTCAAAAGACTCCGCTTTTAACTGGCAATCCAACACCCACGACTCTAGGGCCTTCGCTAAATTGTGCAACGAGTTTGGGGTTTCACCAACAACAGATTTCAGACAAAAGGTGCACAAGTCTAACGTTGGTCTAGGTGGGTTGAAGAAAAACAAAAAACTTTCACGCATCCTGGGATTTCCCGCCTCAACGACTCCATTCGCACATACGTCTGGGCCATCCTCGGCGCACAGGCGCAAGCGCGCATTTCTATAATAGGAGATGGGATGGCGTTTGATGCGCAAAAACAGTTCTTGGCAAATGTCGAGGACACCATCTCATCTCTGTGGACCTCCCGGATGCGATTAAACGGTATCAAAATGTTTTGCAGAATGCCAGCACCCCAGTAGACTATGTATTTGGAATAGGTCTTTATATAGCGACGAGCAATATGATACTACGAGACGACCCGGTTGACGGTTACAATAATCAGATCGTAATCGCCACCGCCAATCAAATAATCGGCCACAACGGTAACGTGAACACGGATATCACCAAGCGCACCCCAAGACGGTCGGGCTCAACAGTGTTGAGGTTGTCAGTTCAAATAAATTTGAAAAATATTTAATAAAACCCCCAATTCACGAATTGGATACACCCACCCCCGTACCCCCAATCCACGAATTGGATACACCCACCCCCGTACCCCCAATCCAATCATCAACAATGTTGAAATTGGAAGAATTGGATACACCAACCCCACCACGAAGCACACCATCAAGTTCCCTCAATTCACGAATTGGAACAGGAGCAGGAAGTACAACCCACGAGGAGGAGAAATTAGGGCTCGTCGTCACCCTCGTGGTGATTGTGCTACTAGCGCTTTGGTTTTAGAAACTCTTGGGCGGAGAATAGTAGAAGACCGGCGATCGCCACAAATAAAGCCCAAGTATTTTTGGCTAGCCATCCGGCTGTTTTTGATAATATAGATAACAAGTAAGAGACGACACTCCCGATCAACCCAGGCAGTGCGGCAGCCGCCTTTCCGGCTAATTTAGCTAGGATATTGGCGAGGGCTTTTAGCTGCTTTTTTGCCCACACCTTGGCGCCGCCGGATGGCGCGGGTGCTGGCGCGGGTGCTGGCGCGGGTGCAGCCGCCGCACCACCTACGAGCAGCTCGGTAGTTAGAACTATGGTTGATATAGTCATGCCGACAGCTGCGAGGATGCTTGCTATCGTGACGCCCTGCTCTCTGAACAGAGTGCGAAGTCGCTCACCGAGTGTCGTGTCCTTGTGCAGAACCCTCGAGATTGTTTCGCGGATCCGACTTATTTGGGTGCGGAGATCCTCACGGCAAGCCGATGCAGCCTCCAAGCGAGCTTCTCTTTCATCCCACAACGACAGCAGTCGTTCGTTGATCCGCTTGGTAAATTCTCTATCGCCATCAGGGGTTTCCCCAAGTTTTCTTTCTTCTAGCGCGATATGTTCATCCATCGCCGTGAGTTTGGAGAGGTTAAGGACCAGTTCCGCCCGGACCTTTTGTAGAGCCTTATCGAGTCCCTGGAGTTCGCGAAGAGGTAAGTCATCGTTCGACCCCTGGTCGTGGTTGAGTATTTCGTCTAGCTCGCTTTCGCTGGTCTCCATTGTGCGAATAGCGTCGGTGGCTACTCGAAGGATCTCGCTAAGCTTTCTATCGCTGCGGCCGTCTTCGCCATCGTTTCGTCGGTAGACTGTAGGGCCTCTACAGCGCGGGCGGGCATAATTGTTTTACCCTTCTTCCAATCTGAGAATCCTAATTCGCTCCTTATGATTTGGCCACCGCCCCGGTTTCCGGCAATGGTGCTCAGCGTTAGGGGTTTTCCGGTCCTCATGTTGATGATTGGGACATTTGATGCTTTTAATCGCAACCTACCACGCAGATCCATTTCGAACTTGTAGTAGTCGCGTCCGACAGACGGAACCACACCTTTTTCAACCAAACTGTTGTAGTAGTCGTCTACAGCTGACTCGAGTAATCCCTTCCTTAGACTAATGGCAGCGCCACCTATTTCCTCGCCGGGTGGATTCCCTATCGCGTCTATGAAGGGTGTTTCGTCATCGATAACATTATCGATGTCATCATTATCATCGATGTCATCATCATCGAGGTAATCGTCACGGCCGACTTCGTCCATACCAATATCGTAACCCTCCATTTTTAACGATGTATTAAAGAAACAAGAGCTCCGCAGAGCACAATGTCCCGCCTGGCGCAGTTTGATAGTATATAATGAGCTTGTAATAACCTTGGGGTTAGTGAGCACCATGGGCTTTCTGTAGAATGATGCGGGATGTTGTTACAAATGCATGTATGGAATATTAAAGCATAAACTGAGCGTTAACTTTTCCAAATACGGAAATTTCTAAGTCAGTGACCTTGACCTTTGGGGTTAGCGGGCACCATCGGCTTTCTGTAGAATGATGCGGGATGTTGTTACAAATGCATGTATGAAATATTAAAGCATAAACTGAGCGTTAATTTTTCCAAACACGGAAATTTCTAAGTCAGTGACCTTGACCTTTGGGGTTAGCGGGCACCATGGGCTTCCTGTAGAATGATGGGCGGCTTTCTGTAGAATGATGCGGGATGTTGTTAAAATGCATGTATGGAATACTAAAGCAATAAACTGAGCGGTTAATTTCTAAGTCATTGACCTGACCTTTGGGGTATTAGCGGGCACCATGGGCTTTCTGTAGAAGCATGCGGATGTTGTTACAACTGATTATGGATATTAAATATAAACTGAGCGTTAATTTTTACCAATAACACGGAAAATTTCTAAGACAGTGACCTTGACCTTTGGGGTTAGCGGGAGGCACCATGGGCTTTCTCCGTGAATGATGGCTTTCTGTAGAATGTGCGGATGTTGTTACAATGCCTGTATGGAATATTAAAGCATTAACTGAAGCGTTAACTTTTCCAAACACGTAAATTTCTAAGTCAGTGACCTTGACCTTTGGGGTTAGCGGGCACCATGGGCTTTCTGTAGAATGATGGGCTTTCTGTAGAATGATGCGGGATGTTGTTACAAATGCATGTATGGAATATTAAAGCATAAACTGAGCGTTAACTTTTCCAAACACGTAAATTTCTAAGTCAGTGACCTTGACCTTTGGGGTTAGCGGGCACCATAGGCTTTCTGTAGAATGATGCGGGATGTTGTTACAAATGCATGTATGAAATATTAAAGCAATAACTGAGCGTTAATTTTTCCAAACGCGGAAATTTCTAAGTCAGTGATCTTGACCTTTGGGGTTAGCGGGCACCAAGGGCTTTCTGTAGAATGATGGGCGGCTTTCTGTAGAATGATGCGGGATGTTGTTACAAATGCATGTATGGAATATTAAAGCATAAACTGAGCGTTAATTTCTAGGTCAGTGACCTTCACCTTTGGGGATAGCGGGCACCATGGGCTTTCTGTAGAATGATGCGGGATGTTGTTACAAATGCATGTATGGAACATTAAAGCATAAACTGAGCGTTAATTTTTCCAAACACAGGAATTTCTAAGTCAGTGACCTTGACCTTTGGGGTTAGTGGGCACCATGGGCTTTCTGTAGAATAATGGGCTTTCTGCAGTATGATGCGGGATGTTGTTACAAATGCATGTATGGAATATTAAAGCATAAACTGAGCGTTAATTTCTAAGTCAGTGACCTTGACTTTTGGGGTTAGCGGGCACTATGGGCTTTCTGTAGAATGATGCGGGATGTTGTTACAAATGCATGTATGGAATATTAAAGCATAAACTGAGCGTTAATTTCTAAGTCAGTGACCTTGACTTTTGGGGTTAGCGGGCACCATCGTCTTTCTGTAGAATGATGCGGGATGTTGTTACAAATGCATATATGGAATATTAAAGCATAAACTGAGCGTTAACTTTTCCAAATACGGAAGTTTCTAATTCAGTGACCTTGACCTTTGGGGTTAGCGGGCACCATGGGATTTCTGTAGAATGATGCGGGATGTTGTTACAAATGCATGTATGGAATATTAAAGCATAAACTGAGCGTTAATTTCTAAGTCAGTGACCTTGACTTTTGGGGTTAGCGGGCACTATGGGCTTTCTGTAGAATGATGCGGGATGTTGTTACAAATGCATGTATGGAATATTAAAGCATAAACTGAGCGTTAATTTCTAAGTCAGTGACCTTGACTTTTGGGGTTAGCGGGCACCATCGTCTTTCTGTAGAATGATGCGGGATGTTGTTACAAATGCATATATGGAATATTAAAGCATAAACTGAGCGTTAACTTTTCCAAATACGGAAGTTTCTAATTCAGTGACCTTGACCTTTGGGGTTAGCGGGCACCATGGGATTTCTGTAGAATGATGCGGGATGTTGTTACAAATGCATGTATGGCATATTAAAGCATAAACTGAGCGCTAAAACTGAGCGTTAACTTTTCCAAACACGGAAATTTCTAAGTCAGTGACCTTGACCTTTGGGGTTAGCGGGCACCATGGGCTTTCTGTAGAATGATGGGATTTTTGTAGAATGATGCGGGATGTTGTTACAAATGCATGTATGAAATATTAAAGCATAAACTGAGTGTTAATTTTTCCAAACACGGAAATTTCTAAGTCAGTGACCTTGACCTTTGGGGTTAGCGGGCACCATGGGCTTTCTGTAGAATGATGGGCTTTTTGTAGAATGATGCGGGATGTTGTTACAAATGCATGTATGGAATATTAAAGCATAAACTGAGCGTTAATTTTTAGGTCAGTGACCTTCACCTTTGGGGATAGCGGGCACCATGGGCTTTCTGTAGAATGATGCGGGATGTGTTACAAATGCATATATGGAATATTAAAGCATAAACTGAGCGTTAACTTTTCCAAACACGGAAATTTCTAATTCAGTGACCTTGACCTTTGGGGTTGGCGGGCACCATGGGCTTTATGTAGAATAATGCGGGATGTTGTTACAAATGCATGTATGGAATATTAAAGCATAAACTGAGCGTTAACTTTTCCAAACACGTAAATTGCTAAATCAGTGACCTTGACCTTTGGGGTTAGCGGGCACTATGGGCTTTCTGTAGAATGATGTGGGATGTTGTTACAAATGCATGTATGGAACATTAAAGCATAAACTGAGCGTTAATTTTTCCAAACACAGAAATGTCTAAGTCAGTGACCTTGACCTTTAGGGTTAGTGGGCACCATGGGCTTACTGTAGAATAATGGGCTTTCTGTTAGTTAAAACGATGCGGGGGCTTTGTTTGTTTACCAAATGGCATTGTTATGGAAATAATTAAAAGCATAAAATAAACCTGAGCGTTAATTTTCTAAGTCAGTGGGGACCATTTGGACTTTTGGGTTTAGCGGGGTCACCATCGGCATTTTGTTTAGAATCATGCGGAGGATGTTGTTACAAAATTGCATTTAGATTTGGAAATAATTAAAGCATAAAAAAACTGGGAGCTGTTAAACTTTTCCAAAATTAACGGAAGTTTTTCCTAATTTCAGTGACCGTTGACCATTTGGGGTTGTGTTAGCGGGCGGGAACCATGGGAATTTTTGTTAGGAATAAAAGATGGCGGGATGTTTGTTAAAAATAAAAAAAATGCATGTATGGAATATTTAAAGCAAAATTTAAAAAACTGAGCATTAACTTTTTCAAACACGGAAATTTCTAAGTCAGTGACCTTGACATTTGGGGTTAGCGGGCACTATGGGCTTTCTGTAGAATGATGCGGGATGTTGTTACAAATGCATGTATGGAATATTAAAGCATAAACTGAGCATTAATTTTTCCAAACAAGGAAGTTTCTAAGTCAGCGACCTTGACCTTTGGGGTTAGCGGGCATCATGGGCTTGCTATAGAATGATGCGGGATGTTGTTACACATGCATGTATGGAATATTAAAGCATTCCATTGAGGGAAACAGAAGTTACAATGAATTAACCTGAGCGTTAAGTTTTAGAAACAGAGCTAAACGCAAAAACTTAACGTTGAATGCATGTGAAAAGTAGGTCAATGAACCATGAAAACTAGGTCAAGGTCACATGGGCTCCCTCTTTGTGAGATGGTTACACCACAGTGTTGATGTATACCAAGTATGGAGGTCGTAGGAGTTATAGTTTTCTGGAAACTGAGCTAAACACAAAAACTTAACGTGAAATGTTGACACCGCCGCCGCCCGCCGCCGCCGCCACCGCCGCCGCCGCCGCCGCCGCCGCCGACGACGGAAAAGCTATGCATATGTCCCACTTCTGCTAAAGCAGGCGGGACAAAAACCATACGGGTTTAATAGAGTATTTAGTTTCACTGAAATTATGTCTTCGAGTCAATACGGCCGCAAACTCAATCCATACCGCAGACTGCGGGAGCCCCTCGGGGCGAAAGATGTGAGACAAAGCGTCGTTATTACGAACAACCCATCGACGATCGACCAGAACCAGCAGCTCTTGGCCCGCTTCCCAAACCTCGGAGCTAGCGACGTCATTTTGCCGGGGACTGTTCGCATCGTTTTCACTATTTCGCTGACGTCGACAGACGAGGACCGAACCGTCGTTCAGAACCTGGGTCGCGCCATGGTCAAGAAGACCATGATAAAGATTTCTGGTAATGAGGTGATGTCGATCGATGACAGCGACGTCTACCATTGCTACCAGGACCTGTGGAAGACGGCGGAAGAACGCGAAAATGCGGTCTATCAGGGTATTGTCACCATCCGAAATAAGAACGTAACCAAACTTAGAATCGGGGCTGGTAACAAGGCAGATAACGTCGCGAGTGACAACGCGACCGCGGCCGCTTACGGCAACCGCTTCTACATCCCGCTCGACTTTGAGTTGCTGGAGAGTCACATGCCCTACTATCAGAGCGCTTTGGCTGACCACCTCGAATACGAACAAACGTTCAACGACTACGGCCGAGTTCCCATAGCCACCGACATGGCATCGACGTATACGATCGATAATGTTTCGTTGGAGGAGTACGACATGGTCACGATGCCCGAACTCGCGCGACTGATCAGAACCCAGTACGCCGGGCGCGTTGCCATACTTTACGACCCTAGTTCTTCGCCACCGCAAGATGACGATAGACAAAAGCGACACATTGTGGAATATTAACGTCAAAGTACCCGCCCGCTCGATGAAAGGTATACTGATGCTGTTCGAGGAGGCTCGGTTCGCGCTCGGGGTTAGAAAAACCGACAAATTCTATAACCCCAAAATCACGAAGGTCGATGTGACGATCGAGGGAGTCCACAATCAAGTATACAGCCAGAGACTTTGCGCGCACCAGAAGTGGGACGAAGCCAGAAAGTGTTTGCTGCCGGCTCTAAGCGCTCCACGGAGGTTGCCGCAGTTGCCAAAGACCTGCAGCTCTCGGACATCTCCCTCGCGCAGTTCCTGACTTCCAAGTACGCGTTATGGCTAGACATGCGAGCCAGCGACGACGACCAAATGCACGGTAGTGGACGCCAAGTTGAGAACTCTAGCGAGGGTGTGACAATCCAGATAACCAAAGAGGCGGATGGAGCTGGCGCATTGAACGTGTACTTATATATAATTACAGACGCACAACTCAACATCGAAGATGGTCGATACGTCACAGCTCTCTACTGATTTAATAAAAAATCTTTCTAAAGATTTAAATAAAGTTTGTGATGCCCACTCTGACATAATATGTGGGCAGACAGGATGCGGAAAAAACGGTTTTTATCCTCGACTTGCTTGAGGGGTCCTACCGCGATATCTTTCGACACATTGTGATCCTGTGTCCCACTGTGCGTCACAATGAGACTTATCAGCGGCGCCCGTTGATATGGTCCGACCCTGAGGTATACGTTATTGACCCCGGCGATAGGCTTCACGATTGGCTGCGTGGCTTCTATCAAAGATTCCAGGTCGAGCCCACCCTATACGTGATTGACGACTGCTCGGCCAAGGCGGCGATGACCAAAAAGAAGGACATGCTCTCCGAGCTCGCATTTTCGGGCCGCCATGCGGGGCAAAGCGTATGGATCTCCACTCAAAAGTACAACGCCGTCCTCAAGGATCTGCGCGAGCAAATGAAATGGGTCGCCCTCTTTCATTGCAAGGACCGAGACTCATTCGACGACTGTCTTCGAGAGAACGACGTTATCCCAACGTGCGAGGAGCGCCTGGAGGTTCGACAGATACTTTCGGAAACTAAGCACGCCAAGCTTCTGCTAAAGACTGATCAACCCACTGCTTACGAAGTTATCAATTAATTATTGAGCAATTGCTTAACGCTCGTTAATAACTGCTGAGCAAATGCTTAACAATGCTGAGCAATTGCTGAACAATGCTTAACAAATACTTAACAATGCTTAACAAATGTTGAACAAATGCTGAACAATGATTAACAATGTATGTGGGAATCAATTTGTTGCTCCGCTGCGAGCTTTGTTGCGAGCATAACGGTGATCATAAGTATCAGGTGGTGCGCTTGGCAATATGTTAGACTTATGAGGCTAGTCAGAATAGTACTAATTATTAAAAATAAAATAATGAACTGTGACAAACTTCTTGATCAGCTAATGGAAGAGACAGTCGTGTCGACTGCCGACACGACTGGACCTGTAGGAACTGACACGATATCTTTCCTGAAAGATGGCACGACTGCCGGTACGGTATCTTTCCTGAAAGAAAATGAAAACACGACGCGACGCGAGCGGCTAGCTGCGCTGGTTGCTGGAGGACAATCGGAGCGGTATTTCGGTCGGCGTCTCTCAGTTTGTCAGGTGTCAGTTTGTCAGATGTCGAGGTTGATAAAATGTATGCGCGATACGAATCTAAATTGGGGGCAGAGATGACGAAAACTCTTGGATCGGTGGCTATTCATTTGTACGCTACCGCTGTCAGTGCAATTCTCCCTATATCTGACACCGCGGGGTTGATTGGTGATCTAGAGACTGACCCTTTTGTAGGACACACTCTTAGAACAGCCTGCTGCTCAATTTATCACAAGTTTGGAATGTACTTAGCTCCGCTGGCAACCGCGTTGACCACGGCTAAGCACTGTCATTTTGGACGTATATGCCCACGAACTATAAGCTCAGAAAATGATGACACAAGACGCACCCCCAACGCTGTTGGACCAGGAGCGACAAGCACTTGCGAGAGTGACGGAACAGCCCTCAACTCCCAATCGAGATTGGATGAACCCGATTGCACTTCCAACTCCGATTGATGCCCCAGTTCCAATTCGTGAATTAGGTTCAACACTGTTGAATCCGATTACACGACACAAAAACCCAAAAAGACAGGCAGCTGGGAGGGCAGCGGCTGCCACCCGAAAAGCTAAACAAGATAAAATACTCTCCGAGCTTCGAGAGGCCAAACAGTCGTTATTTGTTCCAGCTGAGGAGCCCCAATCGCAATTGGAGTTGGGGGCAGAAACAGCAAAACATCCGAAGACAGCTGCGGTTCAATCTCCTGCGGAGCAATCGTGGATTGTTGTAGCTCCTACCTGGATCGCCCCGTGGGTTGTTGGTGGTGGTCTGGCAGTTGTGGGTACCGTGTGTGTGTGGAAATATCTTTCGAGACAACCCCCAACCGCACCTGTGCAGTAGGAGGCGGTTCCGAAGGAAGTTACGAAACCAATTGTGCCCCATTTAAACATTAATCACGATCCCTTTTATATGCAATAAATATAATGGCTGAAAACGAAGGTAAAATGATAGTGAATGCGGTTTATCACGCCGTGGTGATATCGGGTCTCAGTATCGGGTTTGCTCGACTATCAAAGATGACCTTCGGAGGGCCCTCTCCAAAATTGGACATGACTGCGAGAGACGTAGGTCTCGTGACCTTGAATGTAGCATCTGCAATTTCGACCCGAGATTATCTAATTAAAGCTGGAATTTTACCTGCTAATATATGGAAATAAATGACTACTCTTGCGATCGGACTAATGATAGGTGATGCGGTGTTGAGCGCAGGTTGCGTATTCTCGTCAATAGGAAAAAACTCGGACGCGGATAATGAGCGTAAGCGTCAAGATATAGCTACAGAACAACTCAATAGCGCAAAGGAAGCATGGGCGGAAAAACGAACCAACCGTGTAGACTGGATCAACGAAGAGCTTCGCCGCGAGAGTCACGCCGTGCAAACTTTCCGGAACGTTGACTTTTATTTCACAAATAATGTACAAGCATAACAATAAATAGAGTTTCCACAAATTATGTTGAATGTTTCCGAATAATCTAATATAGAATTCAAAAAATGATCGCCATTAACAACGTTAACGATCAAATTGCAATTAACTGCATTTGAAAAGAAATCACCTTTCTCAGACAGGTAGAGCGCGGCTCGGCCTTTGTTCGTAATAAGTCGGACGCGGAGGTGTGAAAATTAGCCAAACACAAACTTCGACATCAATTTCGAGTCATCGTATAGCAAAATATTGTTTCGAGCGATCGCATTTTTCGAGGAGTTGCATTTAGAGCCATCGCATGTAAAATACATTAAACATATAGGGAAAATTATCGGGACAGCGACGCCATTTCGAGCGAGCCCGACATTATAGCCATCGCATTTCGAGACATCGCATTTCGAGACATCGCGATTTCACTGTATATAGAACGATGTTAGTTGACGAGCTTTATTTTGCTCTGATCGATGTAGGCTACATGGCCCTTAAACACCGTTTAGCTGGCACAAAGGGGCTAATCAGTCTGGCCCAAGACTCTCTAGAGATATGGCGCGAGGACGAAAAAGCGGCCACCATTTTCGCAAAGCGAGTGTTAGATTCTTCAGAGTTCCCGCTCCAGCTCAGGAGCGGCAACTCGAATTGCGATTGGAGCTGCAGCGAAACTGCCAACAAAGGTTTAGTATCGACGACGCAGTTACCGGACGATCTGGCGAGGGCGTGTTGGAGACTGTTCGACCTATTAGAATACCTCGCATACGATGGACACGCGCAAACTTGATACCAAACTATCGGTTTGCCTAACGCGCAAGCTAGCAAACACATACTACAACCCCCGTGGCTACTGGAAGGGACTCGCAGTCATCAAGAACCTCGCGGCGGCGACCAAGGTTTCCGAAAACGCAGCCAAGGAATAGCTCAAGAGGCAGGACATCTGGCAGATCTATTTACCTGCGCCTCACAATATTCCGCGCCCGAAATTCGACGTGCCGGTGCCGAACGAAGTCCACCAAGCAGACCTCCTGTTTCTCCCTCACGATCGCGTCGGTCGCAAGACGTACAAGTACGCACTGACAATCGTTGACGTAGCGAGTCGGTATAAGGGGGCTGAGCCGCTGGCCACTAAAGAGTCTAAGGAGGTGGCCGAGGCTCTTTCCCGAATATACAAGAGGAGTCCTCTCAAATGGCCGAATCTTCTCCAGGTCGATCCCGGCCGAGAGTTCATGGGCGCGGTCTATCATCTATTGGCTAAACACAACGTTTCTGTTAGACGCGGCCACGTCAACATCCACCGGGACCAGGGGATCGTGGAGCGGTTCAATCGAACCCTGGCTGAGGGGCTGTTCGGGCACCAATATGTCGAAGAACTTGTAGACCCTCATTCGCGATCGACCGAGTGGGTGACCCGGCTGCCCGCCGTGGTCTCCGCATTGAACGGCGAGGTGACCAGATTGATTGGTAAAAAGCCTGTAGATGCCATCAAGTCGAAAATAGTGGCGCACAAACCATCTGCCGTCTCGCGTGGGCGACCCGTTGGTTTAGCGGAGAAACGGATTCCATCTGATGTTGCCGTCCGGTACCTCTATCAACCGGGAGAGCTCAAAGGTGGCCTCCACCGCGTGACTGATCCAGTGTGGTCTCTCAATGTATATCATCTAGATCGATCTATTACCAAACCCGATGAGCCCGTGCTCTACTATTTGGATGATGGTCCATCGCGCGGGTTTGTTCGCGAAGAACTTCTCGCGGTGTCTTCTGACACCCAGCTACCCCCGGACCGTCCATCGTCATAGTCGGTCAGGCTCTCGTCAGAGCCTTTTCGTCAGTCAGACTCTCGTCAGAGTCTTTTGGTTAGTATTCTCCCCTTTTTTTATCCCACGCCAACCCCTCGGCCTTCTCCTTGTGGAACTACCTTTTGCAATGCATTGCTTCTCCTACATCAACGGCTATGTATGAATATTATCAAACAGCACGCGCCGCTTGTCATAATAGGCGGATAGCCAAAGTGTGTGCTGGGAATATGTCTTCATAACTCCCTTATTCATGCGGAATCCTCTGTTTTCCGCTGTATCATAAGATCCCTCGAGTTCGGTTTTGTACCAGTCCCAATCTACACTATTCGTTCGTTTACTCATTCCTTTGGAGGAATGCTTGGTCGTGCCTCCAACTCGGTTGGCAAACCCACCTACTCTACAAAGTAGCACTTGCTCGATAGCGCGAGTGCTCGATCCCCTTGAAATTACATCTTGAAAAGTCCTGGTTCGCGTCCGCTCCACTTATCCCAGGCCAACCAATTTGTTTCTGATTTTATAAACTCATCCATCAACTCTGGGCGAATGCATGATTTCAGATCCCTCCCACTAGTGGCTATGTACATACTATCTGTGTCCATTTGTATCAATTCGAAATCGCTCCGATCCACATACTTATCTAAAAAATCATAGTAAAACTCCAACATTCTGAACTTCGCCAATTGGTATACGGCAATCCCACAGTGAAACGGTCGCTTTACGGATGATTTCGATTTTCTGCTCGATATTTCATATGCATCTCCTATTTCTGTCAAATCATCGTAGAAGGCTGATCGCAACGCTTTATCAACACATTCCTCGTCTTTCGTGTAAGTCGTATTCAAATTTCTTTCCGCCGCTTCTATCATTTTCCCACAACACGAATTACCGAGTAGTTTCATTATGTCTGCGACTACAGCTTTGCTGCTATCTACATCGCCAGATCGTCTAGCTGCTGTGAAATCCTCCGCGAACCACTTGAAGGGTTTTCCCGAATAGTAGTTTAATAAGCGATACACTCCAGTTACTTCCAACCCTTGTTTGAGATACCAACGTAATAGTGGTCCGTACAGCAACACTTTCTGAGCCGATAGCGCCCCAACTAACTTTTTCAAATCACCGCGAGTCCGGCCTGTGGCGCTCAGATAATTCATCATGTGCTGGGGAACTTCCTCCTCGCGAACAACCCTGTTTATAAATAGGGGCGACATCTCCTCGAATTTATTCTTCAGGTTCTCTGGCACTTCGATGTCCACCTCGGCGAACCCGAACTACTTACCGTCCATCACTCTCTTACATAATTGTTTGATAATAATTGGATTGTTGGGACCGTCGTGATTGTCTCTTTTCCACACGGCATCTCTTTACTCAGTGTGGATAAATACAGAGCGTTTGCATCGTATCCCAGCACAGCGTTCTGTTGCCGTGCCCTTCCGGAGTGGATCGGATCTTAGACACTCCGGCTTCCGCATACCTAGATAATACAATGGAAGGACCTCCAACAAGAGCCCTCTGCAGCATCTCGTAGGTTTCCTCATGTGGCGCGTAAAGTTGAAGCTTGTCATTGAACTGGTTATCAGACACCGTTCCCCGCAGTAAATACTGTATCGCCACACCTGGCAAAATTACGGCATCCTTGAAAATATCAACACCTTTGTCTTTATAAAATCGACACATTTTCCCCAATGCTTCCAGGAAAGGTGAGACATCCAAATCGTTATAATACTTCAACCACTCCCGGAACGTGGTCATCTTTTTCGCTTTGAAAATCGCGCGGCACTCCGCGAGCTGGGTGGCATCGATCAAGTGTTTACCAGCAAGTCTCGAATACCAATGTTCCAGATCCGGCAGTCCGGGATAATCTAGTTTGTTCTGGGGAATTAAACCATTCGTAGGGGAAGAAGGACTTTTGCGCTTCACAGCTGTACCCTTTAATCCACCGGTTATAACTGACTCCCGGCCCTAGGTACAGTGCAACATCCAGAAACCTGAAATCGGGTGTGAATAGAAATATCGAAGCGTTTTCCCTTTTGCCAACCATTACCTTTTTGGTTGTATCAGACAGCTCGCCAACTAAGTACTTCTTGATAAGATTTATGTCATACCTGCTGCAATTGAACCCGATTACCGGTACCTGACATATCCATTGCTCGATCTCCCCAGCCTGCCGCTCCCGCAGGGTGTCCATATCTGGGGGCCGGAATGTTCTACCTACCTCTTCCCTGATGGCATTCCCGCGCTTTTGCAAATCCTTCATAAACCTAGCCACCAACCGCGCGGGGTCTGTGTCGCATATGTGAGTTATTTCTGAAGACATACTATCACCAATACTCACGCTAATCGGGACATGCTCGATTTCAAACTAGAGGGAATCCGTTTTCCTCTCGTGGCCGTCTTCGCTCAAATACGCTTCAAAGTCGTACACAATCTGGTGCGGATAGAGTGTGGTAGGACATCCCGTTTTTATAGCTTTACCAGATTTCTTAAAGGTGTGCTCCCACATCACCTCTAACTCATACCCAGCCTTTGTAATCATTTTCTCCCGCCTGGTGGTGTTGTCAAACTCGTCACGCCTGTTTATGGAGTGTGCCGGGTATCCGTGCCAATAGCAACCGTGATACTGGTACACTGTGTTATTTTCCTGACAGTAACCGTCTACTGGAGCTCCGGCAATCCAGCGCTCGCCACCGTGACCGCACTGTTCGGTATGGATGTGGATGCCTTCTTCCTTCTCAACGCGCCCCATCCATTCCAATGCGCCGTAGCTCTTCGCGCTTTTCGGGAAGAATGCCCTTTCGTACGCGGATCTAGGACGCTCCAAAATCTTACCATCGCAGATTACTTGGGTCTCCCCTCGCATACAGGTGCGTGCGTGCCTTGTCAGGTGGCAGGCTTGTGTGAATCGTTGGGAGCACTCTTTGCAACAGTACGTGTGGGTGATTCCTTTAAGCTTGGTTATAAGGAATGCGTGATCTTGGAATAATCCGATGGTCATATGTTTGGTGCCGACTGCGGCGTAATGTGCTGGTTTTTTTCTCAAATACCAGACTCCGTCCTCTGTGGGTTCATACACTTCAATACCAACCTTAAACTTCTCTTAGACCTTCTTCTAGTTATTAAATGGAACTGGGTTTGGTTTCCTCTCAACAAAATACTCCTGACTGAGCTCCCGCGCTTTAGCACAGCACCTATCTGCTCGACACCCCCCGTGAATCGCAAAACATCGAAATAAACACAATCCGTCATCGTACTGGTCTAGAGAATACATAACTTTCTTATTTCGCAGCCACTCTGGTAGCAACCCTCCCCCCGCGAACTTTGACTTAAGACCCAAATCCTTCCCGCGCTTTCCCTGCACTAGCTTGACACACACTTCCACCCATCTTACGAACGTCCACTTCGTGTTTGGGCGAGAGATTTTATCGATGTCCATCCGCCTGGTCTCCTGAACAGCCACCCAGCGCTTTACGTCGGAGAGCGATGACATCCAATGACTCCCTCCGATATTCTTGTAGAATGTAATAGTTTTAGGCGTGCCTTTGGAATCAACCTCCTCAATATGCTTCAGGTTGTAGGAATACGTGTACCTAAGATGAAAATTTGTAGTGATATAGGGCATCAGTTTATCTACTATCCTATCGGAAATAATACCACCAACCTCTCTATGAAAGGTGAGCTCGACAGTTCCCCTTCCAGCCCTGACCGTTTCACTCTGCTCATCGACCTCCGCCATTATTTCTGGTCCTTTCGCTATAATCGTGCGGACCAGCGCGGTTTTGATTACACGCTTACTCTCAGACCTCTCCGTAAACGCGCTGTTCTTTGTTGAGTTTATCAGTTTGGCCAACCCCGGCACTCTCAGACGATTACTATATGTGATCCCGAGTGATTTAGCTTCATCCCTCAATTTCCCAATATCTCGGGATGTCTGATCTGAGGATTTTGGGTTTTCAGTTTGGTCAACCCGGCAACTCTCAGAAGATTACTATATGTGATCCCGAGTGATTTAGCTTCATCCCTCAATTTCCCAATATCTCGGGATGTCTGATCTGAGGATTTTGGGTTTATCAGTTTGGTCAACCCCGCAACTCTCAGAAGATTACTATATGTGATCCCGAGTGATTTAGCTTCATCCCTCAATTTTCCAATATCTCGGGAGGTCTGATCTGAGGATTTTGGGTTTATCAGTTTGGTCAACCCTGCAACTCTCAGACGATT